>JARQOD010013332.1:0-16030 GCA_033576555.1 Oophaga sylvatica
ATTTACCAGCTGTACGATAACTTGCTGGTTATGCCGTAAGTTCACATGCAGTCCTATGTAAAACCATCATATTAACATTTATGCTGATATCTTCCATAAAATCCCTTCCCATCCCAAAATGTTACTTACTGTCATCTCTGTTCTCCATAGAATTCTTAGTTTTTCTCTTTTTTTAATCTCTTTTGCATTCTCCTTGTTTCCAGCTTAAAGGGGTAATCTTAAGTATCTAAATTGTCCCCATCTATATGGAATAAATTCCTACTCGCTGGCATTCTGACCTCTGGGACCTCCATAGACCTCCACTCCATTCATTCTTAATGGGAAAGCCAATGACTGGTCAAACACAGCTCAGCTATGTAAATCAGTCCTATTAAGCATGATGTGCGCATGAATGACCACTGCTCCATCCACACTGGTCTCTTTGTTTGTTCTCTACCACCCAAAAGACACAATGACCTTCCGATCACTGACCTGCCGATCACTGAGATCACTGAGATTATAGTTCACTGAGATTACAGATTGACGAGATTACTGAAAGTACTGAGATTGCAGATTGCTGAGATTGCAGATCGCTGAGATTGCAGATTGCTTGTCATAGAGAAAAATCAAAACTTAAGAGACATCTCCATATGTCACCCTCACATAGATCATCCAGCAGAAGAGCTTACACTTCAACATATGGGGAAGAAAGGAAAATTACATGTAGCTAGGAAGTGAGAGAAAGTAATTAAAACAAGGAAAATCATGAGAGAGATAATGCTTTAACCTCTTTTGAAGCAGAGGATCCCTGCAGTGTACAGGAAATTAAACAGGAAAGGTCTTTTCTTTCTTTGATGAGCACGAAGGTTACCTCCATGTAAACAATCCTTGTGATGAACGTGCACACGGTCTGCCACACGGTAGCCCGGGGTATCACGGCGTGTGATCCCTCCGTGCTGCAAATGTGACGAAAACGCGCACACACACGACGGCTGCTGCCGTCCGACCCAATAATCTGCAGGGATTTATAATTATCCCACTTCCACTTAAGAACTTGCAGCTCTCTGGCGCCCCCCTTACCCTCAGGTCAGTCAGGGAACTGCACCTAGGATAATTAGTCGCCAGACGGGCCACTTGGATGTGTGCTGGCTATTGGGCACGCTGCAGTGAGGGAATTATAATTACTGCGGGCCGCAGCCAGGCAATACACTTATAAAACCCGCTCTGTCACTGCCAACGCCACCCAATAGGTTAACACTTTATACCCCTTCCTTTTAGCTGCCACCAGCTACGATTTACTTAATGAACAATTTATCAAGAGGGTCCGTAGCAACCCCAAAACAGTAGCGTAGTACTTCAGGCACGTGCAAAATCATTTATAGAGCAGGAGAAACAAACTAATAATTTTATAGGTTTATTCCTTAAAATGCAGGCAGTGCTTATAGTTTAAAAAAAGGTAACAAGCTGAGACAGTTATGTACAATGCAGTTAAAAATAAAACAGGATTAAAGGTGAAGATCACTTACATGGTACTTATATAGGTACAGGCAAGACAGGCTGGGGGAGGAGCCACACGTCATAGTTCATTTGCAGATCTGTTAGTCACGTCATCACAGCCTGGAATGACTAAGGGGGGCTCACTGCCAGACTTATACATGTGGGCTGCTGACCTCACAAAAGGGGATGGTTTTCTGGCCACCTCCCCGGGCTACAAGTTATAGTTTGAAGTTCTGAAAGATCATAAGGTCCATACCTCGTCCTGTGAACCTAGCAGAATAACGGCAGACCTATCAATGATCTTACTTTGAAATAACTGTTCAAATGAGCCCAAACTTGGGTGAGATAGTTCATGGTGCATCCGAGAATTCCATTTCTCGGGTTCTGTTGGAGTTACGGGTTCACCAGTACCACGGGAACGATGCCTGATGGGCGCATGTTTCAAAACAGTACCTTTCGTGTTTCTAGCGAACGCTCCCACCGTGTTATGATCAAAAGAATGAATTCTCATGATATGTATGGGACCTTTCTGCAGGGTTTTGAGACAAAGGAATTCCTGAGGTGGGAGGGATGAGAGGAGTGACCTGCAGAGAGAGAGGGAGGGGGGCTTTGCTCTGTGCTGGCAACACGATGGGAGTCGTAGTTCTATGTGGAAAGTTCTAGAACAGCACAAGTAATGGAGCTTGCAGTATCATCACAATCCTGTTTTGGTATCTGTATGTCATGGAGCGACTGTCACAATGTGACATGACCCAACGGATGGTCAGTCAGCTAACGGCACGACACACAACGGGGATGGAATTGGAGTGAGGAAGGCCCTACCAATAGGGAATGAGGGATGGTCACCACCTGAGCTCCAACCTGAGCCTGTCCCTGCACTTACCTAACGCCCTATGCGGGTCCTTCCCCCCCGCCACTGTCAGGATACCTCATCCTTTACTGTCACCTAACTGTGCCCTGGCTAGTGCACTGGCTGGCAAGGAGCACTAGCTTCACCTCTGCAGATAATAAAGACAGGGGGAAGTGACAGACACCAAAGGGACAAGGTAACAAAAACACCACACTTAGCGTTCTCTGCTGCAAAGCACCGCACAGCAGAATGAAGGCACCAGATAAGCGAACTCAGCAGAAGCACCACTGCACCCAGAGAGCTCCTTCCTCCAGCTTGGTCACTGCAGATTGCTCTAACACCGACAGTCAGCTGATGTATCAGGTGACCTTATAAAAGATGGTGGGAGTGGTCACCGCCCACATCAGCTGACCCAGCAGCAATGCAATTACACCAGCTTGCCAGCAGGGAAAAACTGACATTTAAACCCCGCTGGCCTGGGCCCCACCAGTGGAACAGCAGTCTGG
Organism: Oophaga sylvatica; assembly: GCA_033576555.1. Taxonomy (NCBI): domain Eukaryota; kingdom Metazoa; phylum Chordata; class Amphibia; order Anura; family Dendrobatidae; genus Oophaga; species Oophaga sylvatica. The sequence goes on from JARQOD010013332.1 coordinate 2,833, forward strand.
GGAAGCCTTATATACAATTTCCAGCTCAAGAGAGGGGGGCCACACCTCAGCTTGCACCGAGTACAGTAATACAAAGAAAAAAAACACAAAAATAGAGCTCTCCCCTCTCCTGAGCTGGAAATTGTATATAAGGCTTCCCCAGACTGCTGTTCCACCGGTGGGGCCCAGTCCTTTTGTCTGTCCTTATTCACACATTGAGGTCCACCCTGACCCATGGTAAGGTTTTTAATATTAGACAGTGTAGGACTGTCCGTCAGCGTTACCTTGTCACGGTGGGATGGCTTTTATGCTATTTTTGATTAAAAACTGTTACTAAAAACTCTGTGTTATTTGAGTGCACTTTTTGCTTTTTATGTACTTTATTACAGCAGGGTTTTGCTCACTTTTTCTTCTGTAGGTTTATATGTTTTATGGCCAATGTGAACATGCTTTTATATGCTGGATGTGTACCAACTCAAGTTAAGCTCAATTTTTGTGTTTTTTTTTCTTTGTATATGTCATGTGTTGGAATCGTCGGTGGTGATCGATGAGACTGCAGATTGCTGAGCTTGTATGTCGCTGAGGTAGCAAAGATTGCTGATCGCTGAGATCGCAGATTCATCAAAACATTTCTGCAAAAAACTGCTTGAAAAGTTGAAAGATGTTTGTGCAATTCCAAATTAAGCAAAAATGTTCCGGCTTTTGTGCTTTTTCCATCAGTCCTTCACGGCTCTAACAACTTTTTGAAAAGTGTGAATCTCTTAGGTGGTTGTTGCGTGCACTCGACAAGTCCACCATAAAAACATGCGGCATAGATTACAGCAGAATTGTGCCCCGGTGGCCATTCCTGGCAGTACGATGATGTAAAGAGGCGCACTCCTCGTAATGAGTCCGGTGCACCTTACTCCTGTGCTGCACCAGCATCAGTGACTCTGCCACGGCTTCTCGTGCTCCGGGCAATTTTCTGGCTAATCTCGAGTGAGCTTCCCGACTGGTATTGTGGCAGGTTCCATCACCGCCGCTTTTCCGGTAAGGCGGGAGTCACACTAAACGTATGAAAAATCGGTCCGAGTCTCCCTGCCGAGAGTCGCAGGAGTGTAATGCGAGTACAGTCCGATTTCTCACACCTAGAATCCGAATTACATCCGATTGCAGTGTGATTGTAACATGAGCTTTACATAGAGCAATTATCTGTCATTTACACATCGTTCTCAAAGGAAATATTCATCAAACATATACAGTATATAAATAGATAGATAGAGAGATAATAGATAGATAATAGATAGATAATAGAGATAATAGATAGATAATAGAGAGATAATAGATAGATAATAGATAGATAATAGAGAGATAATAGATAGATAATAGAGAGATAATAGATAATAGATAGAGAGATAATGGATAGATAGATAGATAGATAGATAGATAGATAGATAGATAGATAGATAGATAGATAGAGAGATAATATATAGATAATAGAGATAATAGATAGATAATAGAGATAATAGATAGATAATAGAGAGATAATAGATAATAGATAGAGAGATAATAGATAGATAGATAGATAGATAGATGATAGATAGATAATAGATAGATAATAGAGATAATAGATAGATAATAGAGAGATAATAGATAATAGATAGAGAGATAATGGATAGATAGATAGATAGATAGATAGATAGATAGATAGATAGATAGATAGATAGATAATAGATAGATAGATAGATGATAGATAGATAATAGATAGATAATAGAGAGATAATAGATAGATAATAGATAGATAATAGAGATAATAGATAGATAATAGAGAGATAATAGATAGATAATAGATAGATAATAGAGAGATAATAGATAGATAATAGAGAGATAATAGATAATAGATAGAGAGATAATGGATAGATAGATAGATAGATAGATAGATAGATAGATAGATAGATAGATAGATAGATAGATAGATGATAGATAGATAATAGATAGAGAGATAATATATAGATAATAGAGATAATAGATAGATAATAGAGATAATAGATAGATAATAGAGAGATAATAGATAATAGATAGAGAGATAATAGATAGATAGATAGATAGATAGATAGATAGATGATAGATAGATAATAGATAGATAATAGAGATAATAGATAGATAATAGAGAGATAATAGATAATAGATAGAGAGATAATGGATAGATAGATAGATAGATAGATAGATAATAGATAGATAGATGATAGATAGATAATAGATAGATAATAGATAGAGAGATAATAGATAGATAATAGAGAGATAATGGATAGATAGATAGATAGATAGATGATAGATAATAGATAGATAGATAATAGATAGAAAGATAATAGCTAGATAGATAATAGATAGATATATAGATAGATAATAGATAGATAGATAGATAGATAGATAGATAGATAGATAGATATATAGCTAGATAGATAATAGATAGATAGATAGATAGATAGATAGATAGATAGATAGATAGATAGATAAATAGATAATAGATAGATAGATAGATAATAGATAGATAGATAGATAGATAAGATAGATAATATAGCTAGATAGATGATAGATAGATAGATAGATAGATAGATAGATAGATAGATAGATAGATAGATAGATAGATAGATAGATAGATAGATTATGTAGATAGATAGATAGATAGATAGATAGATAGATAGATAGATATATAGATAGATAGGATAGATATAGATAGATAGATAGATAGATAGATAGATAGATAGATAGATATGATAGATAATAGAAGATAATAGATAGATAATGATAGATAGATAGATAGATAGATAGATAGATAGATAGAAGATAGATAGATAGATAGATAGATAATAGAAGTAATAGATAGATAGATAGATAGATAGATAGATAGATAGATAGAAGATAATAGATAGATAATAGATAGATAGATAATAGATAGATAGATAGATAGATATATAGATAGATAGATAATAGATAGATAGATAGATAGAATAGATAATAGATAGATAATAGAGATAATAGATAGATAGATAGAGATAGATAATAGATAGATAGATCGATAGATAATAGATAGATAGATCGATAGATAATAGATAGATAGATAGATAAGAGATAATAGATAATATATAGAAAGATAATAGATAGATAATAGAGAGATAATAGATAGATAGATAAGAGATAGATAATAGATAAATAGATAGATAATAATAGACAGACAGACAGACAGACAGACAGACAGACAGACAGACAGACAGAAGATAGATAGATAGATAATAGATAAATAGATAGATAATAATAGACAGACAGACAGACAGACAGACAGACAGACAGACAGACAGACAGATAGATAGATAGATAGATAGATAGATAGATAGATAGATAGATAGATAGATAGATAGATAGATAGATAGATAGAATAAAAGCCGGTAATTCATCTGCCGTGTTCTGTAAAATCACTTCAGGAGCCGACAGGATAGAAGAGATGGATTACATACAGTAAATACAAATAGAATAGGTAGAAATATAGATGTCAGTGACAAATGCAATTAGTGCAGTGTGTGTGCAGCTCAATGTACATGTATTTAATTAATAAAAGATTATTTTTCTGAAAAAAAATGGTGTGGGATCCAGCGTAATTTTTGTAACCAGCAGAGGGAAAGCCGGTGGCTGAGGGCTGATGTTTATAGCCTGGGAAGGGGCTAATACCCATGGAGCTTCCCAGGCTATTAATATCAGCTCACAACTGTATATTTAGCCTTTACTGACTATTATAATGGGCCCCCCCCAAAAAAAATTACGTAAGGTCTCCTTATAATTAACCCCTTTCTGACCTCGGATGCAATAGTACATCCGAGGTCAGATCCCCGCTTTGATGAGGGCTCCGGCGGTGAGCCCACATCAAAGCACACAGACGCACGCAAGGACCACACACGCATGCAAACACATTCAGATGGATGCACCCTACGCACACGGACGAACAGCACACGCGTTTTCACACCATGGACTCTTGCACTGCGCACGCACAAACACATGGATGCAGCGTCGGACTGGAACACCTTGGGCCCACCAGAGAAAATCATTCTTGGGGCCCACTATGTAGCTACATAGAAATAAATACAAGACCACCAATTGTGCAGTAAAACACACTAATATCAGGGTATAATATAAGGTAGTACGTGTCTTAATTATGTAGCAGGAATTGGGGTAGCCTCCCTCATAGATTATAAAGCAGCCCCTCATAGGGGATAATGCTGCCCCCCTCATAGGGGATAATGCTGCCCCCCCTCATGGAGGATAATGCTGCCCCCCCCTATAGGGTATAATGCATATATATATATATATATATATATATAGATAGATAATAGATAGATACCATATATACTCGAGTATGAGCCGACCCCCTAATTTTGCCACAAAAAAATGGAGAAAACTTGAGTATAAGCCCAGGGTGGAAAATGAGATTATGCCCATATGCTGCCCCATGTATTATGCCCCACAAGATGCTCCATAGATTGTGCCCCCATAGATGCTCCATAGATTATGCCCCCATAGATGCTCCATAGATTATGCCCCATAGATTATGCCCCCATAGATGCTCCATAGATTATGCCCCCATAAATGCTCCTTAGATTATGCCTCCATAGAAGCTCCATAGATTGTGCCCCCATAGATGCTCCATAGATTATGCCCCCATAGATGCTCCATAGATTATGCCCCCATAGATTATGCCCCCATAGATTATGCCCCATAGATGCTCCATAGATTATGCCCCCATAGATGCTCCTTAGATTATGCCCCATAGATGCTCCTTAGATTATGCCCCCATAGAAGCTCCATAGATGCTCCTTAGATTATGCCCCCATAGAAGCTCCATAGATTGTGCCCCCATAGATGCTCCTTAGATTATGCCCCCATAGAAGCTCCATAGATTGTGCCCCATAGATTATGCCCTATAGATGCTCCATAGATTATGCCCCCATAGATGCTCCATAGATTATGCCCCATAGATGCTCCATAGATTATGCCCCCATAGATTATGCCCCCATAGATGCTCCATAGATTATGCCCCCATAGATGCTCCTTAGATTATGCCTCCATAGAAGCTCCATAGATTGTGCCCCCATAGATGCTCCTTAGATTATGCCCCCATAGAAGCTACATAGATTGTGCCCCCATAAATGCTCCTTAGATTATGCCCCCATAGATGCTCCATAGATTATGCCCCATAGATGCTCCTTAGATTATGCCCCCATAGAAGCTCCATAGATTGTGCCCCATAAATGCTCCTTAGATTATTCCCCCATAGATGCTCCATAGATTATGCCCCATAAATGCTCGACAGATTATGCCCCATAGATTATGCCCCCATAAATGCTCCACAGATTATGCCCCCATAGATTATGCCCCCATAAATGCTCCACAGATTATGCCCCCATAGACTATGCCCCCATAAATGCTCCACAGATTATGCCCCCATAGATTATGCCCCCATAAATGCTCCACAGATTATGCCCCCATAGATTATGCCCCCATAAATTCTCCACAGATTATGCCCCCATAGATTATGCCCCCATAGATTATGCCCCACAGATTATGCCCCCATAGATTATGCCCCATAAATTCTCCACAGATTATGCCCCCATAGATTATGCCCCATAAATTCTCCACAGATTATGCCCCCATAGATTATGCCCCCATAAAGTCTCCACAGATTATGCCCCCATAGATTATGCCCCATAGATGCTCCACAGACTGTGCCCCATAGATGCTGCAAAAAAAAAAAAAAAAGACATACTCACCTCTCGTCGCTGGGGGCCAGGTGCCGGTGTCCTGAGCAGGCGGGGACACCGGCGCGCTATGGGTGACAGGTGCCGGTGTCTCCGCTGGCTCAGGGCCCCGGCACCTGCGATATTTACCTGTCACCGGGTCCACTGCTGAGCGCCGCTGTCTTCGGTCCTCCAGCAGTGAATGCTCAGGCAGAGGGCGCGGCGCTCACTAATGACGTCATCGAGCCCTCTGCCTGAACATTGCAGCAAGAGAGGACGCGATGACACAGCGGCGCTCAGCGGTGGAGCGGGTGACAGGTAAGTAATGATATTCACTGCTTCCCATGCCCATGTGGGCGTGGGAAGCAGTGAATATTCATTTCTCTTAGCAGCGGGGACAGGGGCTCCTGCCTCCTGTCACCAGCTGCTGCTCCGCTGGCACGGGGCCCCCATGGCAGCTGCGTGGTGTGCCGCTATTAGCGACACGCCACCGGCTGGGGGCCCCTGGAGCAGCGGGGGCCCTAAGCAACTGGCCCCTGTATGCCAGCAGGTGCCAGGGCCCCCCCAGATGCCAGGGCCCACCGGAGAATCCTCCGGTTCTCCGGTGGGCCAGTCCGACCCTGCATGGATGACATGTGTGTGGGAGCTTTCATCACTGAAGCTGCTGAGGTGAAGTGTGTGAAGCAGCCTTACTGAGCAGCAATATTGGTCAGGTGAAAAATGCCTCATAGTAAGATTGTCATTATTGCTTACTATACAGGGAGCTTTCATCACTGAAGCTGCTGAGGTAAAGTGAAAGCTGAGCTCTGATTGGTTGCTATGGGCAACTAGACGAGTCTGCCTGTGAGGCGGTTTTCATTGCTCCTTCAGGTCATAGTAATACTGTGTGAGGGCTGCTCTGGATTTACTATTCATCCTATTACATCTCTTATCAGTGTCAGGTGAATACTAAAGGGTCATAAGACTAAGGACTGGTTTTTAAAATGCCGCCCAAGAAACGACCATCTATTGGACAGGTTCATCCAAAAGCTAAGAAAGCAAAATTGTGTCAAAGATCTGAGACAAGTGAACAACGTGACCGGTCTAGCCACCACATACATGTCCATAGATTCAGACATGGAGAGTGAACAAGCCGTAATGAATCCATTGGAGTTCCTGAATTCTTTGGAGCCTCCTGGAACGCCACCGCATAAGCTCACTTTAAAAATAGGAGCCACAATAATTTTGCTTCGGAACCTTGACCCACCAAAAATGTGTAAAGTCACAAGATTGTGCACTAAGAGTCTCATGCCCAATGTTACTGAAGCCACTATTCTTATGGGAAACTCTAAGGGCCTGTGCACACATTGCGGATTTGCCTGCAAATTTTTCCGTGCCGAAACCGCACCTCTTGGCAGAAACCACAGGCGCTGTTTTAACACGGTTTTTGGCGCGGTTTTGACGCTGTTTTTCTCATGCGGTTTTGTATGCGGTTTTTACAGCTAAATAAAGATATGTTGTTTAACAAAAAATAAAAAGATTTGTGATGTCATTTCTTGTCCAACCTCCTCTTTTACATTTGTCCAACCCACACTCCATTACACACACACAGATAGAGATAGGCCGGCGTCACACTTGCGAGTGTGATGCGAGTAGTCGCACGACTTTCTCGCATCAACACCCGGCACGGCCGCCCGCTCTCGGACCTGAGTGTGCAGCTGCATGTATTTCTATGCAGCCGCACACTCGGGTCCGAGAGCGGGCGGCCGTGCCGGGTGTTGATGCGAGAAAGTCGTGCGACTTACTCGCATCACACTCGCAAGTGTGACGCCGGCCATAGATAGATAATAGATACCAATAGTTAGATAGATAGAAAAAAACGTAGATAGATGGATAATAGATAGTTAGAAATATATATAGAAAGATAGATATATAGATAGACAGAAAGATATATAGGTAGATAGATAGATAAAATGGTACATAAATAGTTAAAGACACACGCGCACACACAAAATAACGCAATAGTTAATAAAAAAAATAGGAAAAAAAATGGCGTGGGCTCCAGCGCAATTTTCTGCGCCAGAGGGGGAAAGCCGACAGCCGGGGCCAATATTTCTAGCCTGGGTAGGGGTTAATACCCATGGATCTTCCCAGGCTATGAATATCAGCCCGCAGCTAGCCTTCACTGGCTATTAAAATAGAGGGACCCCCCAAAAAAAATGACGTGGGGTCCCCCTATAATATATAGCCAGAAAGGCTAGGCAGACAGCTGCGGGCTGATATTCATAGCCTAGGAAGGGGCCATGGATATTGGCGCCCCCCCTGGCTAAAAATACCAGCACCCAGCCGCCCCAGAATTGGCGCATCTGTACGATGCGCCAATTCCGGCACTTAGCCCCTCTCTTCCCACTCCCCTGTAGCGGTGGGATATGGGGTAATAAGGGGTTAATATCACCTTGCTATTGTACGGTGATATTAAGCCCGGTTAATAATAGAGAGGTGTCAATAAGACGCCTATCCATTATTAATCTTATATTAATAAAGGGTTAAAAAAAAAAAACACCGCACAAGAATAAATTATTTTAATGAAATAAAACACAAGATGGTTTTCATATCTTTATTACACGCTCAGATCCAAGCGATGCCCTCGATCTCCTGTAATAAAACGTAAAAAAATAAAGCAACCGTATACTCCCTGTCCTACGCAGTCCAATTAATAACGAGGGTCCCACGACGGTCTCCCCTATAGAACGGTGACATCAGGTGATGCCACTGCTCTGTAGGGCCTCCCAGTGATGCACTGACAGGAGACAAAGGCTCCTGCAGTGCATCCCTGAGGTTACCTGAGTTCATTCTCTCACTTTATGGCAATGCTGCGTGGGAATTTTCTCACCCAGCATTGCCGTGAGAGAATGAACTGTAGTGATGTCATTCTCCCCAGCGGCAGAGCGGTACACAGATGGATGGCGTCGGGGAATACGTGAGTATGTACTCAATGTTACGTGTTGTATGTCATGTGTATGTTCTGTATGTCATGTGTATGTTATATGTTCTGTATGTCATGTATGTTATATGTTCTGTATGTCATGTGTATGTTATATGTTCTGTATGTCATGTGTATGTTATATGTTCTGTATATCATGTATGTTGTATGTCATGTGTATGTTATATGTTCTGTATGTCATTTGTATGTTGTATGTTCTGTATATCATGTATGTTGTATGTCATGTGTATGTTATATGTTCTGTATGTCATGTGTATGTTATATGTTCTGTATGTCATGTGTATGTTATATGTTCTGTATGTCATGTGTATGTTATATGTTCTGTATATCATGTATGTTGTATGTCATGTGTATGTTATATGTTCTGTATGTCATGTGTATGTTATATGTTCTGTATGTCATGTGTATGTTATATGTTCTGTATGTCATGTGTATGTTATATGTTCTGTATATCATGTATGTTGTATGTCATGTGTATGTTATATGTTCTGTATGTCATGTGTATGTTATATGTTCTGTATATCATGTATGTTGTATGTCATGTGTATGTTATATGTTCTGTATGTCATGTGTATGTTGTATGTTCTGTATATCATGTATGTTGTATGTCATGTGTATGTTATATGTTCTGTATGTCATGTGTATGTTATATGTTCTGTATATCATGTATGTTGTATGTCATGTGTATGTTATATGTTCTGTATGTCATGTGTATGTTATATGTTCTGTATATCATGTATGTTGTATGTCATGTGTATGTTATATGTTCTGTATGTCATGTGTATGTTATATGTTCTGTATATCATGTATGTTGTATGTCATGTGTATGTTATATGTTCTGCATGTCATGTGTATGTTATATGTTCTGTATATCATGTATGTTGTATGTCATGTGTATGTTATATGTTCTGTATATCATGTATGTTGTATGTCATGTGTATGTTATATGTTCTGCATGTCATGTGTATGTTGTATGTTCTGTATGTCATGTATGTTGTATGTCATGTGTATGTTATATGTTCTGTATGTCATGTGTATGTTATATGTTCTGTATATCATGTATGTTGTATGTCATGTGTATGTTATATGTTCTGTATATCATGTATGTTGTATGTCATGTGTATGTTATATGTTCTGCATGTCATGTGTATGTTGTATGTTCTGTATATATGTATGTTGTATGTCATGTGTATGTTATATGTTCTGTATGTCATGTGTATGTTATATGTTCTGTATATCATGTATGTTGTATGTCATGTGTATGTTATATGTTCTGCATGTCATGTGTATGTTATATGTTCTGCATGTCATGTGTATGTTGTATGTCATGTGTATGTTATATGTTCTGTATGTTATATGTTGTATGTCATTGTATGTTATATGTTCTGTATGTCATGTGTACTACTACTGTTCCATCATTGACTAATGTGTCAGTCACTGTCACTGTAGCAGGCATAGCCGGATGGGACTTGTAGTCCCATCCGACGATGCCTGCATACACGGAGACATACACACAGCCCTGCACACCGCCGCACATACACCGATCCCGCACACAACCCCGCACATACACCGATCACGCACACAACCCCGCACATACACCGATCACGCACACAGCCCGCACACCGATCACGCAGACACCGGCACACAATCACCGCCCACTCACACAGCGCCGAACACTATACACGCCCACGCACCGCCCACACACACAGCGCCGCACACTATACACGCCATGCACCGCCCACACACACAGCGCCGCACACTATACACGCCCACGCACCGCCCACACACACAGCGCCGCACACTATACACACCCACGCACCGCCCACACACATAGCGCCGCACACTATACACGCCCATGCACCGCCCACACACACAGCGCCGCACACTATACACGCCCACGCACCGCCCACACACACAGCGCCGCACACTATACACACCCACGCACCGCCCACACACATAGCGCCGCACACTATAACGCCCACACACCGCCCACACACACAGCGCCGCACACTATACACACCCACGCACCGCCCACACACACAGCGCCGCACACTATACACGCCCACGCACCGCCCACACACACAGCGCCGCACACTATACACACCCACGCACCGCCCACAACACATAGCGCCGCACACTATACACGCCCATGCACCGCCCACACACACAGCGCCGCACACTATACACGCCCACGCACCGCCCACACACACAGCGCCGCACACTATACACACCCACGCACCGCCCACACACATAGCGCCGCACACTATACACGCCCACACACCGCCCACACACTTCCCTCCTCCCGAACTGCAGCGGTTTCACCCGCAGCAAAACCGCAGATCTTTTTTAGATCTGCGGTTTTGCTGCGGAAGTGCCCGACTCAATGCAAGTCAATGGGCGCCGAACCGCTGCAGTTCCGCACAAAGAATTGACATGCTGCGGAAAATAAAACGCGGCGAAACCGCGCGTTTTTTCCGCAGCATGTGCACAGCATACATGCGGTTCCCATTAGATTACATTGGTAGTGCACTGTGCTGCGGGTTGGATGCGTTTCCGCACGTTGAAAAACGCAGCGGAAACGCATCTAAAAACGCAAAGTGCGCACAGGGCCTAAATTGTTTTTCTTATGAAGTTATAAGGGTTAAACGTTGACCAGCAATTTCTCATTTTTCCAACAAAATTTACAAAACCATTTTTTTTAGGGACCATCTCACATTTGAAGTCACTTTGACGGGTCAATATGACAGAAAATACCAAAAGTGACAACATTCTAAAATCTCACCCCTCAAGTGTCAAAAAACCACATTAAGGGTATGTGCACATGTTGCGGATTCGTGTGCGGATCCGCAGCGGATTTGACCCTGCCTATCCGCTGCAGTTTTCCAAGGGATGTACAGTACCATTTATCCTATGGAAAACAAAAAAACACTGTGCACACGCTGCGGAAAATTCCGCCCGGAAACACAGTGGTTTTATTTTCCGCAGCATGTCAATTCTTTGTGCGATTCCACAGCGTTTTACACCTATTCCATTATAGGAATCCGCACAAAAAACGCAGAAAATCCGCAGTAAATCCACAATGAATCCGCAGTAAAACGCAAGTCATTTTACATGCAATTCTACAGATTCCGACCTGAAAATCCGCACACTAATCCGCAACATGTGCACAACCCTCAAGAAGTTTATTAAACCCTTTACGTGCTTCACAGGAACTGAAGCAATGTGGAAGCAAAAAATTAACATTTAACTTTTTTTTAACAAACATTTTACTTCAGAACCATTTTTTTTATTTTCACAAGTGTAAAAAGAGAAAATAAGTTACAAAATTTGTTGTGAAATTTCTCCTGAATGCGCCGATACCCCATAGTGGGGAAAACCACTTTTTTGGGTGCATGGCAGGGTTGGAAAGGAAGGGGCCCCGTTGACTTTTTAAATCGAATTGGCTAATTGAGTTTCGACGCCTGTCTCGTTTAACCTCTGATGTGCCTAACATGGAAACCCCCCACAATATCCTTTTTGAAACTAGACCCCTTTAAGGGAATTTACTATTGTGTTGGGGGGACTTAAACCCCCCAATCTTACAAAAAGTTTATAACATAGAGCCGTGAAAATAAAAAAAACATTTTTTTTTTCCAAAAAAGATCTTTTTTCGCAAAAATTTTATTTTCACAAGGGTAAAAGGAGAATTAGACCCCAAAAGGTTTTTTGTCCTGAGTACTCTGATTCCCCATATGGGGGGGGTAAACCACTGTTTGGGGGCACGGGGCGCTCAAAGGTGGGATAAGTTTTACTTTTTTAACGCAAAATTGGCTGGAATCAAAGGGGCGGCATGTCGTGTTTGGAACCCCCCGATGCCTAAACAGTGAAAACCCCCCAATTCTAAACCCCAACCCTAACCCCAACACCCACTAACCACAATCCTAACCCCAACACACCCCAAAAAAACCCAAACCCAAACCCCCAAAACACCCCCACCCTTAAACCCAACCCAACCCTACCCAACCACAACCCAAAAAACAATCCCCAAACCCAACCCTAACCCTAACCACAAACCCAACCCCAAACCCCCTAACCCAACCCAACCCAACCATAACCCCAACCACAACTCTAACACAATCCCAAACCTAACCATAAACCCTAACAAAACCTAACCCCCAAAACCCCCTAACCCAAACCTAACAAAACCCTAATCCCCAACCCTAACTCTAATAACCCCAACCCTAATTCCAACTCTAAACCCAAAACTTTTGCCCAACTCATTTAAAACTCCCCCCTAACCCCTAACCCACTAACCCTAAAATTAGCCCAACCACTTTAGCCTAACCCCCAATGGGAAAATGGGAAAAAATATATTTTCATTTTTTTTTATTATTTTTCCCCAACAAGGGGGGGGGGAAAAAGGGGGTGGGGTTTTGTCCCTGTCAGCAAGGCACGGTATGCTCCCGAATATGCAGGAAGCATTTTTGGGTTT
>JARQOD010013333.1:0-16029 GCA_033576555.1 Oophaga sylvatica
CGAACAGTGAGCCAGAAAACGGACAGTGACGAGTGCAACAACAGATGACCAGAAAAAGGACTAACAGAAAAAAAAAAAAAAAAAAAAAAAAAAAAAAAAAAAAAAAAAAAAAAAAAAAAAAAAAAAAAAAAAAAAAAAAAAAAAAAAACAAGCTGCCACCGGAACTGCTAACAGAAAGGTGCAGCTGAAGCGGAGGATAGAAAGAAGGCAGGCTTACACAGAAGCTAGAAAACAGACATTGCTCAACCGACAGCTTGCAGAGAAGACTGTGACTGACACGGAAGATAAGACGTAGAGATTGTACAGCATCGCTCGTACGAAAGACAGTGACATGTGTAACAGGAAGAATGCACGATTGCACACGAAAACCACAAGATGACGACGATGCGTAAGGAAGACATACCGACGCTACGAACAAACGGCAGGATGAACAGCAACATCTACAGGAAAGAATGACAACGCAAGGAACGATGAACAGGGTCGGAAACGAACGCGTTCAAGGACGCTGATACGGATTGCCGTCACAGCAGGAAATGTACAACACCAGAAACGGGCAAGGTAGACTGGTACGACATCCAGAAAACAAGCAGGTCTTGTACCCAGAGACAAGAGCAGGTGAGGAGCAGGACTTTGCGTTCCCACAGACATGGGACAGTGACTTAGCCCAAACACGGGAGAAGTGTAACTGTCAACCATCCGGAACAACTGGTGTGTGAACACCAAGGGACAGAAGAGAACAGGGTGAGGCAGCAGGACTTTTGCCGTTCACACAGCAGGGAACAGCTGACATTACTGAACCCCAGTAACACAGGAGCAAGTGTAGACTGTGCTAACAGCACTTCCGAGAAACAACTGGCGGTGTTGACCAGGGATGAGAAGAGAACAGGTGGAGGCAGCAGACATTTGCCGTTCACACAGCAGGGAACAGCTGACATTACTGAACCCCAGTAACACGAGCAAGTGTAACTGTGCTAACAGCACTTCCGAGAAACAATGGCGGTGTTGTACCCAGGGATGAGAAGAGAACAGGGTGAGCACGATGTTTGGTTAAGGAACTGACATACTGAACCATAACAGAAGTGTACTGTGCTAACACACTCGAAATGGTGTGACCAGGATGAAGAAAGTGAGCACGACTTGCCGTTCACACAGCGGAAGCTGCTATGACCAGTAAAAGGAGATGTACTGTCTAACACTTCCAAATGCTTGACCCGGAAAGAAGGGAGCAGAGATTGCGTTCAGAGGACACTACATACTAACCAGAACAGGACAGTGTACGTGACGATGAAAAATGGTGTACAGGAGGAGAGAAGTGGCGAGTTCGTCACCAGCGGGACGGACTAGCCAGACACATGTACGTGCTAAGCATCGAAAAATGGCGTGTGACAGGAGAAAGGAGAGCAGATTGCCGTACAGCAGGGAACGCATTACGAACCATCGGCAGTGTCTGTAACATTCGAAAACATGCGTGTACCAGGGAGAGAGAGAAGTAGGCCGCTTTGTCAAGGGAAACTGAATTTGACCTAACAGGCAGGTAATGTCACACAGACATGCGTGTTGACCGATGAGAGACAGGGAGAGCAGTTTGCGTCACACAGCGGAGCGATAACCATAAGGCAGTGTACTGTTAAGCATCGAACAACGCGTACGGATAGAAAACGGAGGGCGGTGTTCCGTTAACGGGACATGCATTCGACCAAACGAGAGGTACGCTACACATCGGAAAAGCGGTGTGACAGATGAGAAGGACAGTGAGCCAGATTGCGTTCCAGGGAAATCATTACGACGTACAGGAAGGTATTGCAAAGCGACATTACTGAACCCCAGTAACACAGGAGCAAGTGTAACTGTGCTAACAGCACTTCCGAGAAACAACTGGCGGTGTTGTACCCAGGATGAGAAGAGAACAGGTGGAGGCAGCAGGACTTTTGCCGTTCACACAGCAGGGAACAGCTGACATTACTG
Source organism: Oophaga sylvatica (assembly GCA_033576555.1). Lineage (NCBI taxonomy): Eukaryota > Metazoa > Chordata > Amphibia > Anura > Dendrobatidae > Oophaga > Oophaga sylvatica. The sequence continues at coordinate 1,966 of JARQOD010013333.1, forward strand.
AACCCCAGTAACACGGAGCAAGTGTAACTGTGCTAACAGCACTTCCGAGAAACAACTGCGGTGTTGTACCCAGGATGAGAAGAGAACAGGTGGAGCAGCAGGACTTTGCCGTTCACACAGCAGGGGAACAGCTGACATTACTGAACCCCAGTAACACGGGAGCAAGTTAACTGTGCTAACAGCACTTCCGAGAAACAACTGGCGGGTTGTAACCCAGGGATGAAAGAGAACAGGTGGAGGCAGCAGGACTTTTGCCGTTCACACAGCAGGGGAACAGCTGACATTACTGAACCCCAGTAACACAGGAGCAAGTGTAGACTGTGCTAACAGCACTTCCGAGAAACAACTGGCGGTGTTGTACCCAGGGATGAGAAGAGAACATGGTGGAGGCAGCAGGACTTTTTGCCGTTCACACAGCAGGGGAACAGCTGACATTACTGAACCCCAGTAACACAGGAGCAAGTGTAGACTGTGCTAACAGCACTTCCGAGAAACAACTGGCGCTGTTGAGCCCAGGGTCAAGGAGGGTGTAGGCAGAGGCCTAGTATGAGACGTTTGAAGTAGAAGTTGTAGTTAGCAGCAGTAATTTTTGCCAGACACACAGCAGGGAACAGCAGGCGTTACTGAACCCCAGAAACACATCAGCGATTGTTTTCATCTGTGCATCTAACACTTCTGAGCAGCAACTGGCGCTGTTGAAGCCCAGGGTCAAGGAGGGTGTAGGCATAAAATATTGAGTTATTGCCTTGTTACGTGGCCATTGCAAATGTATGTACTTCAAACAAGAATAAATGAAGTTTTACTACGACAATAAAATGATGAATTTCAATTACAAGAATAGAAAAATATTTATACTTGACAGTCCTCTGTGGTTGATAACGTTTAATGGCTAACTGAAAATATGGTAACAAATTCAAAGCTTTCGAGACTACTCAGGTGTCTTCATCAGGCTAAGAGTAAAGCCAAAAATGAAGAATCACATATTTCTACACACAACAGGACACAGGAATAGCTAAGACAAGTGAGGGAGGGACAAGTGAGGGGAGACCGGCAACAAAAAGGAGAACAAGGATGAATTATCAGCGCCACACAATCACAGATAAATTAATGAATTTACCTGTGGCAAAAGACTTTTGTATGCCCGGTCATAGCATGATGGATATGGAATTACTGGTATTAAAATATAACTTCAAATATGAGAAACGTACAAAGGTTTCAGAATATAAGCTCATCATGACCTTTGACACTGTTAGTGATGGAATGAATAGATCACATGGATTTATGTCATTCTATATCAATTAAGGAATCTGCGTCTATGCCCTTCCAGGGTCATGAAAACCCAAAAAAAGACGCCAATGAGAGGGCAATCAAACTTTCTATCCTTATCTAGGAACTGTTCCAATATTTATGTTCATCCCTGTGAGATAATGACAGTTCTGATACACGTCACTTACTTGTCTTACCTATTGCACTATTCCTGTGTCCTGTTGTGTATAGAAATATGTGATGCTTAATTTTTTTATTTAGTCTTTGCCTGATGAAGAGACGTGAGTAGCCTTGAAAGCTTGCAATTTGTTTCCATCTTTTCAGTTATCCATTAAAAGGTATCAACCACTGCTGACTCTGAAGTCTAAATATTTTTCTATCTACTGGCTAACACGGTACAAAGATACACATGTTTTCTAATTTCAAGAAGGAAAAATAAAGAAAATACAAATATAAACGCATATATGCACATGCCAAAAATAAATGGAACAACACAACACCCAAAAAATTGGTAACAAAATATAGTGTTGTAAATTTAAGAATAAAAGTCCATTTTTTTTTTTATGAATAATGCTTAAGGAACGCTATGTTAAACCATAACATAGTGAAGACAATGGATTTTGTAATAGTCACTCATCATCATCATCGCAAATTTTATGTGACAGTCACAGACATTTCAATTATTTAAGTTCATAAAATCGTAACTTTCTATAGCATGTATGACATGTCCAGCATGGACTCATCAATGTGATGATTGATGACACAATAATGTACGATAAAAAATAACCATTTAAAAAAACATTAGGCATTGTTTGTCACAATTTAAGTGTGTGCCTGCAAGTGTAGGTGAAACAAAGGCTACGGATAGCAAAGGTATATTCTATGTCTGTATCAGACAGTGGACAGCCTCTGATGGGTAATGCCGATGTTATACTGTACGTCAATAAAGTCTGCGGCTGAAATCATGCATTTTTTGCTTGTAGAGTGTTGAAGAGGGTAAAAGAATGTCTGGTTGCGCAAAGCTTTATCCGTCAACACTACCTTCCTACTGTCACGCGTAGGGTAGGGTAGCGTGTGGCAATTAGCTGACTATAAAATGTGAGGTTAGGCTGCGTTATTGCGCACTAGGGACGCAAAAAAAAATACAGCAGTAATAATTTAATGTGTAATACTCCACCTATGACAAACAAAAAAATTACGTTCCCTCTTTAACAATGTACAAGACTAACAAGCCTAATGGTTGACGCTGACTTAATTGAGATACAGTATTACATCAACATTGTCCATGAGTAACTATGCACTGTGATACCTATATACCAGTATTAATTTATATCTCTTGTGGTTGTTTCAACAGCACTTGCAGGTATAACTACCTATTGTCAGTATGCATGATGCACTTTCTAGATGTAATAATTTATTATTGGACATTATTACCATGTTTACATGCTGGCCATTTCATATATGTGTTTTGAAGTTACAGTTGGCATCAGTATGTGTATTTTATAATGTCTGTCATAAATAAAACTCGTGATGATGATGATGAGGATTTAATGATTCGTACATCCATTGACTGCATTATCTTACAGGTACAGATAAAGTTCCTTAAAAAGCATTAATTCATAAGTATGAAATGTACTTTTATGCATTAATTTCAAATGTGAAGAGTAGACTATGTTTTATTTTTTGTTACCATTTCTAATAGACATGTGCAGATATGCGCTGTGATGACAAATTATTATTTGTCCATATTTGTCATAAAAATTTATCATTCTAGGCCTGCAAAACTTCACAATTTCATGTTTTCAGCATAACAAGCAGGGTGACGGCTCTTCCCTATTTGGAGCATGTTGGTCATGTGTTTTTCTGTCCATGTGTCGGGAACAGGAGACTTCTTGCCGTTCACACAGCAGGGGAACAGCTGGCGTTACTGAACCCCACTAACAGTAGAGCTTGTGTTTTGTTCTGTGGACACGACACTTCTGAGCAGCAACTGGCAGTGTTGGAGCCCAGGGAGTAGAGTTCAGGTGGTAGAAAGATGAACATAACAGGAGACATGGATAACGTTGCGAACCAGTTATTTAATCTGAAAACGGACAGACAAATTCTGGCGAGATCCATGCCTTGTTCATTTTCAGAAAAGTAAGCCGGTCTACATTATCGGAGGATAGTCGCATGCGACGGTCTGTTAGTACACCACCTGCAGCACTAAAGACGCGCTCCGATAATACACTGGCAGCAGGGCAAGCCAGCACCTCCAATGCATACTGGCTAAGCTCTGGCCATGTATCCAGCTTAGAGACCCAAAACTTGAATGGGGAAGAGCCATCTGGGAGTACACTGAGAGGCAAAGCCAAGTAGTCTGTCACCATCTGACGGATACGTTGCCTCCCGCTGACTGGAGCCCTCTCGGATGGTGTAGACATTTGTGGCGCTGCCACAAAACTTTGCCACATTTTTAACATACTGGTCTTTCCCTGTGCAGAGGCACTGCGTGTGCTCCCTCTTGTTGCAGAGCTCTCTACACTGCCTCGACGCACAGAGCTGCTTTGTAAAGCAGTAGCAGCAGCAGTGCTCTCGGCAGTAAGTAGAACATTAGGGATTGCACCAGTGTGTCTTGGTACTCCCGCATTTTACGCTCCCGGTTCAACGGTGTGATGAGGCTTTTGACGTTGTCCCGGTAGCGAGGGTCTAGGAGGGTGTACACCCAATAATCAGACGTCGTGAGAATGTGGGCGATGCGGCGGTCGTTTCTTAGGCACTGCAGCATGAAATCAACCATGTGCTGCAGACTCCCAACTGGCAAAGAAACGCTGTCCTCTGCAAGAGGCGTCATCTCTGCCTGCTCTGCATCACCCCACCCTCGCTCTACATACTGACTAGAGCGTTGTGTACCTCCCTCTGGAGCGATGTCTTCCTCCTCCATTGACTCCTCCTCCTCATCCTCCTCACAAAGTGAGCCCTGCCCAGCCCTTTGTGAGGAACCACGTTGCGCTGACTTTCCAGAAGGTGATGGAATTTGTGACTCCTCATCCTCCACCTCTTCCAAAACCTCATCCTTATGCTTGCAGTGTTTTTTGAAGCAGGCAGATAAGGGGGACAGTCAGGCTGACTAGTGCATCATCTGCACTCGCCATCCGCGTTGACTCATCAAACGCACGCAAAACGTGGCACATGTCCTTCATAGTGGCCCACTCATTAATGGTGAAGTGTGGACGGCGCAAATTGCGTGTTGATTGCGCCTGATGCAGCTGATACTCCATACTGCTGGCTGCTGCTCACACAACCGCTCCAACATATGTAACGTTGAATTCCACCTGGTGGATACGTCACATATGATGCGATGTTCAGGAAGGCGCAATCTGCGTTGCGAGCTGCAATGCGCGATCTGGCCATGCTGGAACGTCGCAAGTGAGCGCACTCTAGGCGGACCTTGTGCAGCAGTGCATCAAGATCCGGATAGTCCCTCAAAAAACTCTGCACGACCAAGTTGAGCACATGTGCCAGACATGGTATGTGAGTGAGTTTGCCAAGGCCCAGAGCTGCCACCAGATTTCGGCCATTGTCACCACTACCAAGCCTGGCTGGAGATTCGCTGGCAAAAAACCACACGTCGCTCTCCTGCTTGATGGCATTCCAGACCTCCTGCGCTGTGTGGCTTCGATTCCCCATGGGAATTAATTTCAGAACGGCCTGTTGCCGTTTGGCCACGGCTGTGCTCATATCGGTCGCATCAGGTAAGCGTCCACGGGTCCATGTGGAGGTAGACCGTGACGGCTCCTGCAGCGATGATTCTGAGGAACTGGAGTAGGAGGAGGAGTCAATGTGGACAGACTTGATTCCGGCAATCCTTGGAGTTGGCAGAACACGTACAGCGCCACTCGCAAGATCTGTACCCGGCTCCACAACATTCACCCAATGGGCAGTGAGGAAAGGTATCGTCCCTGGCCATGGGTACTGGTCCACGCATCGGTGGTCAGGTGGACCTTGCTACTGACGGCGTTTAGTAGCGCATGTTTAATTTTTGCCTCAACATGCTTTGCAGACCAGGGACGGCTTGCCTGCTGAAATAAAATCGGCTGGGCACATTGTATTGTGGGACTGCCAATGCCATTTTCACGGAAACGTCAGTCTCCCCCCACCCTGAATGACAGCATTTAAAGGGGACAGGAGTTTTGCAATCCCAGCATTCAACCCTTTCCCGTGGATGGTTTGCCAGATGGCCGTCTTTTATCCCAGCCTGGCAACCGATGGCTGTTTTGTGGCCCGGGGGTTTTGGGGAGACAGGGAACTTGCAGCTGGGGTGGAATAACACTGTGTCCGGCAACATGACAGGGTTTTTCCCATGGCATCCGGAGGAAGCCGAACCAGCTGTGTGTGAAGGGAGGAAAGGCTCCAACAAGTGAAGATGTGGGCTGCTGTAGGTTGGCCTACATCTCCAGTGTGTCTTTGTAACTCAACAAAGTGCTTTGACCGCACATTTTTCCCACATATTTGTTGTATTAAGGTTCTGACACTTTTACCTTTTTTAATTTTTTGATTACACGCTTGCTTTACATAGCAATTCTCTGCAACTGTATAAAAAAAGGCCCACGCGGGGCAAGCCGGGGAGCGCCCGGTTTGGCTGTTGGAAGAGAACTGCCCGAACGGGTCCCAAAGGAGGCTCGGCAAGCGAGTCTGCACCCTACCTCCCCCTACTTTTTGGGAAAATTGGGCAATCTTTTCCCTCAGATTTCTCCCACCCCCTTTCCGTTCCTCACCCATGTTGGGTCTTGGCCCTCTCTTCCACCACTCCCCTCTTCCAACACCTGTTTTGTTGGGGTGGTCGGCCCCCCATGTCAACAGAAAGGGAACTGAGTCTCATCATCACATGCGTTTGCGGTGTGTGAACCATGGCACGGCTCACCCGCCTCTTAGATTCAAGAGACAAGCTGTTGGCACCCTGCATACTGCCTCTTTTAAATTTCCAGAATGTGCTTGGCGGGCCCCCCGTTTCAAGCCAAAAATTTCTGGAACAGACAGAGACTCACGGGCCCCTGTAAAGGTCTCTGATGCCTGGGCAATTTGGCGGGGGTAAAAGAGACTGATTTGTTCAAAGTGCTGTGGCCCTGAGAGGAGGGGGAAAGTATGAATCGATGCATTGGCTGCCACCCAAACCCAACAAGGCTTCTTTTGTTCTTCCCCACGGGGGGTCGCGAGCTCCTACAAAAGGCCATAAAGGAACGCTCACGGGGAAAACTGGTGGATGCTGTGTCATGGGTGCGAGCACCACAGAATCCCCCTCCTCTCCCTGCTCAAATCCCGGCCCCGACCACGACCACGTGCCTTACTCATGACTTCTTCATCTTGTAGATTGTAAAGAAAGTCAGAAAAGTTAAGGCCTAAGTGTGGGTTATTCCCAAGACACTGAAAACCCGCAAAAACTGTCAGTTCTGTGAAAGGGCCCCTTTTTTTACTTTAAGGTTTTTCAACCCCAATGTTTTATGGTAAAAAACGCGTCACACAAAAATTAGATTTTTTTTCCCTAAAAGGAGCAGCACCAATTAAGAAAAAAGGGGTAGGCATACCCCCGTCACAGACAAACCGGGGTTAAGAACAACTGGAGCGAAAAATTCACTCACAAAAAGAAAAGCCACAGACACAGTGAACACTGAAAAACTTTCATACTGTTTTAAAGGGGCCCTTTTTTCCCCTTTTATGTGTTTGCAACCCTGGGATTGTTAGGGGGTAAAAGGGCAAAATAGATTTTTTTTTTACAAAATGGGAGAAATTTTGGGGGGAAAAAAATTAAGGATGAAGTGAAAAAAGTCAACTCAAACCGGGATGGTTAAAAAAATGGGCGTAATCTGCACCAAAAAAAAAAACTCACAGACTACATGAAACGAAACACAACTTTATACTGTTAAAAGCCCCTTTTTGGGGCTTTAAGTTTTGAACCAAAGATTTTAACGGGGGAAGGGCACCCTAAAATTAATTTTTTTCCACAAAATGGGCACCCAAAATTTAAAAAAAATTTGGGGAAAGGGTAGGAGGACCAAAGCCAGAAACAACCCAGGGTTGAAAAACAAATGGGGGCGAAACCACCAAAAAATGAAAAATCCAAAAACTAAGTGAACACGAAACAAACTTTCAACTGTTAAAGGCCCTTTGTTTATTTAATGTTTTTTAACCAAGTATTGTTAAAGGGAACGGTACACTAATAATTGATTTTTTTCAAAAAAGGAGCGCACCAAAGGAAAAATGTGAAAGGGTACATACACACGCTCACAGCACAACCGGGGTGGTTAAGAACAAAAATGGGGGGAAAACGCCCCAAAAAATAAAACCACAGACTAAGTGAAAAGAAAACCCCAAATTTTACTGTTTAAACCCCCTTTTTACTTTTTTAGTGTTTGCAACCAAAGTATTTAACGGAGGGGAAACGGCCACTAATAGATTGATTTTTTTTCCCAAAAAGGGCAGCACCAAAAGAAAAAATGTGAAGGATGAGGCCCTGCCAAGCTCACAGACTACAACCGGGAGGTTGAAAAAAAACTGGGGGGTAAATTTTGCACTCAAAAAATGAAAAGTCACAGATACAGTGAACATGAAAAACAACTGTTCGTAGCTTTTAAAAGGGCCCCCTTTTCTACTTCTATGTGTTTGAACCAATGTTATTGTAAGGATGGAAGCGGTCACACAATAGATTTGATTTTTTTCCACAAAATGGACACACCAATTAGAGAAAAATGTAAGGATGAGGGATGACACACGTCAGCGACTACAAAAGGGAGTGGTTGAAGAAATAACGGGGGCGAAAACTGCACCACAAAATTAAAAATCACAGATACAGTAAAAACCCCGCAGACAACTGTTCAGTAGCTGGAAAGCTCCCTTTTTGTCTTCTATAGCGTTTGCAACCCAATTTTTGTATACGGATGGAAGAAGTCACACTAAAATTTGATTTTTTTCTAATATAATGACTGCCCATTCCCAAAATAAAAAAAAAAAAAAAAGTCAGTGACACTGCGATGCCCACAAACGCGGGAGCAGACAAACTGCAGCGTCACCTGCACTGTCAAACAACACCTTGCACAGACTGTTAAACAAAATGGGAAAATGAAGCTTTACCACGGTTGGGAAATAGCCGCCTAAACACAGTATACACAAAATCGCATTCTAACTGTCCCCCCAATGAGCAAGTACGTTCGTCCCTAACGAGTTCACACCAAATACGCTAAAAATGGCTGCGGGGCCCTTTTAAGTGCATTCTGACCATTTCACACCCTCACAGCCAACCCTTATTAAGATGACCGCAGCATTACAGGGTGTCCCACATTCATAAGATTAAACATTGGCTCCATCACATTCCTCTCAAAGAAAATTTTGGGGAAATTCCGATTCCGGGATACTATTTAAAAAATAACGAATTAAGAACGAATTCCGAAACGCGAATTCGGCCGATACCCGATACTTCGGGTTTGGGAAAGCTCAACCTATTCAAGACACATTTAATAAAATGTGGTTAATTACAAGGTATATCTAAATCCCTGGGCCCTTTTGTCACAAAGGAAATGATGGTAAAAACACCCAGACTCTTTAATTTTATATCCCGGCAGGAAAATAGCTATGCCCGCACCAACACCATTTCCCCTTTTTCAATAGTCAATATTAGAACAGAGAACTGGTGGCAAAAAAACAAAATATTTTGTGTTTTGGGCTACACACAAAACCCCGGGAAAAACACAAAAAAATTGCATTCCTGGATGAGTTAGTCCAAAAAGCAAAGTTACGGGGCAGTGTGGACGGCGCAATTGTGAGGGCGAAAGCAAATAATCAACCAATTTAAAAAACAATTTGCACTTTATTTTTTACAACAGGAACCCCATTTAATTCCACTGACGTTTTGGTGGAATTTGGCACTTTTAAAAAAAGCAATTAGTACATCTTTGTAAACGGGAACCCCATATTGTAATTGCCACTGCTTTTTGGGTGGAGATTTGGACCATTTACTAAAGAAATTATACATACTTTGTACAACAGAACCCCACTTGAAAATTACCGCTAAATTGGGGGTGGAATTTGGTTACTTTTTACTAAAAGAAATTTAGTACATATTTTGTACAACAGGAACCCACATTGTAATTTCCCACTGAAGTTTGGTGGATTTTTGGGATCATTACAAAAAGCAGTTTTAGACAACTTTGACAACAGGAACCAACATTGTAATTGCCACTGATTTTTTGGGGGAATTTGGAAAATTTTACTACAAAATTATAATACTTTGTACAAAGGAACCCACATTTTAGTGCAATGACTTTGGGGGAAATTTTGATACTCTGGGGTGTAGAGATAAGAAGGCGGGAAACCGAGAAGGGTTCGGGGGGAAGGGGCGACGAAGTAGTGGGGGAAGGAAGAAACATGGAATAGAGGCAGTTGAGAACAAAGAGAGGGGGTGGGCAAACAAAGTTTTTTTTTTTTTTTTTCTTGGGGGGAGGGTCCTTTCATGGAACGACTTTTGGGACCCCCCCTTTTCTGGTGGGGTGGCCTTGTATATAAAAATTTAAGTCGTCACCTTCTCATGCTTTGGTGCATGGGGTGGTGGGAGAAGAGAAAGGGGGCGGGGGCTCAGAGGAGGCAAGTTGGGGGCGGTGTTTCCCAAGGGGAAAATGGGATCGGCCCTAAACGTTGCGAGTTGGCGGACCCCAAACGGGAAGTGTCGTGCATAAATTGCTGATGGTGGGGGTTACCCCGGGAAGGAGAAGGGGGCGGGGGCCCCAAGCAGGTACTGTGGGGGTACCAAAGAGCGGCCCAAAGTGTTTTGGGGTGATGGGCTTCAACAGGGCAGCGCTTCCAGGGGGGTGGGATGAGTGCCCCAGCATCTAACTTGTGGTGGTGTAGGGGGACGGGGGGGAATACTGGGGCCGTGCAGGGGTATCAAAAAGTCGTAGTGATGTTTGCGAGTCAGGGGTGGCACAGTTGGATTTTGAACCACGACTGCTAACCCAAATTCTGCGATCCCCGCAAGTAAGCATGTTGCGGGCCTCAACACCTACGTTCTAGACAATTTTTCCGCAGCCCCGTTAAATTTTTTACTGAAAAAATTGCTGGTCTTTGAGGTCGGCCCCCCAGGCGATAAAGCCCGCGGCACACAGTTGAAGGGGCATCCAAGTGGGTAAAACCCCCCATTAGTGAAAAACCGTTTTCCCCACTGGTCGAAGCGACTTCATTTTGCCAGAAAGGCCCCCTCAAGGCTGAACTCGGCCCGCATTCCTCTCCAAAGGGCCCCCTGCCGCTGGCGGGAATGCCCCATAACCCTGACGAGACCTGGGGGAGGGGAAACCTACGGACCACTTCCCGTACCAGCTGTCCGTGTTGCTGACCTGCAAGTTTTTCCAGGCGTCGATGGGTGGAAGGGTTTAATTTCCCCTTCAATAAGGCCATTTCGGACAGGCTAAAAGGGGCTCCCAGGTGCTGTGGGAAAAAAAAAAAAAATACTTAAACTTTTTTCCAAGAACACAGCTGGGAATAGAAAAGCACTGATAAGAAAAAAAACTTTTAGGAAAAAATTTCCTCGCGGCAAGGGCCGTCTAGGAAAGCCAACTCGCGATATAGCGATATTTTCCCTTTAGGCCCCTTGCTGTGAACCATGGAATGTCCCTCTGCCAACTCATGTTGAAGCGGCCCCCCAAACGGGCCCCCTGTGCGGCTTGTTCCTGAGGAAAAAAAAAAAAAAAAAATTTTTCAATGCAGTAGGGAAAATCTTGAAAACACACCACCCCCGGTTAAAAAAGGCAACAGTCAAGCCGAAAAAAAAAAAAAATACACAGCATAGCAATAAATCACAAGCACACTGTGGGAACCCAAAGAATGTTGGATTGCCCGGGGGAAATAACTACCAAAAAACCTTTGTGCCAATTAAAACAAAATGAAGCAGCAAAAAAACCAATAGAAAGCACAAAAGAATAGCACCAGGCGTCATATTGAACCAACACACTGTTGGGTTTGCCGTGAAGTATCACCCAAACCCTCAGTGCCTCTGAACGGGATCACTGCCGCATTAAAGAAAAAACTACTAAACCCTTTTTGAGGTTTGGAGAGGTCTGCCCACCACCATCATGCTGCACCACCTCGTTCCATACCCGCCGGCTCACCCCTTGTCCTTTTACTGGGATAAAAGCTCCCCCAAAAGGGCACACTCCTGGGCCTGGCAATGAGGGCCCCGTTTTCCCTTATAGGTCCCGCCCTTGTGGAACCTAAAAAAAAAAAAAAACTTTAAAAAAATTTTTATATTTTTCAAAACAAAAAAAAAGGAAAAAAAAAATAAAAATAGGGTTCAAAAACTATAACTTACATTCCGTAGCCACCCGGGGGCTTGACTCAGCTGCGACTGCTCCCGCTGTACCCTTAAATTCCGTGTCCGAGGATGTCTAAAAGGGGCCCAAATTTTTTGCCTTTTTAGATTCAGCACTATCAGGTCCTTTCAAAAAATTACATTATGGCTAAATTTCATTATTTTCCCAAAAGTAATGTTACAATTAAAACTTTTATAAATTTTAGATTCATTACACACCAAACCAAAAATTTTCAGGTTTTTATTTTTTTTAAACTGATGATTTTGGGATAAACTCCTATAACCCAAAAAAACCCGTTCAAAAAATTACATACAAAAAAAGGTTCTCTAAAACCATTCCCCAACTTCTGAATCAACTAATTAAATCTAAACACATGCAAAAAAAAATTTTTAAGGCTTTAAAAAAACCCCCCCCTTTCATTTCTCAAAACCCCCCTCAGGGTAAAACTACGACCTGACTGTTCAAGAAGGCCCCATTGACACCCTCAAGCAAGAGGGTAAACCCCGAAAGAAATTTCCAAAAAATAGCTGTTTCCCCAAATCTTACAGGCACCTCAAAGGGAAATCTGTTGGAAGGGAAAAAAATTTCAGAAAACCTGTACAACGGAAAGGACCGGACCCTGGGAGATTGTGGAGGGGACCGTTCCAGACTTGGGGGGCCGAGAAAACCCTGGACGAGTCGGTTAAAAAACCAACCACCGTGCACAGGGTCAGGAATGGCAAGGTGCCGCTTCCCCCGTAAAAACCACTTTTTAACCAAAAAAAGCGGCAGAAGCCCTGACCCGGCACAGAAAGCACATGGACGTTCTAAGTGGTCCCCAATACTTTTTTCGAGAAAGCAAATTTTGCATTCTTGGAAAAATGCCCAAATTTGGGGAAACTGGGAGAAAGGAATGCCCCCAAAAGCCTGAAGTCCAGTGTCAATACCCACATCGGGTGGGTTTTGGGGTGCAGTCAGCTGTGTGTTGGGCCCCTGTTTTCATCAAGGGCAGGGGCAGTGCACAGCTATCAAGGGGTTTTGGAGCACTTTATGTTTCCATCGGCGAAAAGCTTATGGGGATGAAGTTTCATTTTTTAGCACGACCGGCACCTGTACAGGCCAAAAACCCCTGGAAATGGTTTTCGACCATGGTATTACTGTGCTCAATTGGGGCCGCCCAAATCTCCGCCCGAACCCCTTTGGAATCGTGGGATATTTAAGAGAAATTGAGGACGCAAGACCCAACACTTGGTTTACTTAAACCGCTTCAAGCATCCCCGGGCCCCATAAAACCCAGCAGTGTCCCAAAGGGTGATTCCTCCATGCCACGCCGCATTGAAGCAGTCATTTCTGCAAAAGGATTCCGACCCGTATTGGTGCATAACTGAAAATTTATTTTTTGATGGTTTTTTTTTTTTGTTTTTAAAAACCTTTTTTTTATTGAGGTTGAAATTTTAATTTTTTGAACGGGTTTTTTTGGTTTCAGGGGTTGATGCAAAACAACAGTAATAAAAAAAAAAACCTACCAATTTCAGTTGGGGTAAGAATCTAAAATATATGAAAGTTTAATTTAATTTTTACATTAGGGAAAATAAAAAATTTTAGCAAAACAATTTTTTGAAAAGGACTGAATTACCCAAAGGCGGGAACCCACTCACATCACGCTTGCTTGGGCCAGTTTTCCCGGGGGGGAAATTTGGGGATCCAGAAAAAGACAGCTGCAATAAAAAAAAAAAAAAGCATGAGTTCATCTTTTTACATTGGAAAGGACAGGGATCATTTGGGTTTAAAAATCTCACATTCGAACTTGGGTCTGTCTTGGCTGTTTCCCACGCAGCTTAATAGGGGTCCATCTGTTTTCTTTCGGCTGTAAGGGGTCCCAAAGGGCAGGTCTCCAGCAGTGAGAGGGCAGGCTGGATCTTCAGGTTTGTAGGGGTCCCGGAAGGGTCTTCCCGTCTCTATCAATGCAGTGTCTCCCGGCATCTAAAAAGGGGTCGTCTGGGACTGAAGACCCTTCCTTTTATTTTCCCCTACAAAAAAATGTTCTTTTTTAGGGGGGGGTTTTTTGAAATGTCTAGACATTTTTTTACCACAAGGGGGGACGCACAGCCCTGCACCCCCAGCGCCCCCATAAACCCCAAGTTATTTTTTTTGCGCAAGCCGGCCACACCTGGAAAATGCGCTGCGCACGCCAAATCTGATGAGCGGTGCACGCAGACCCCGCGCCCCCCATTTTTTGATAAGGAACATTGTGCGCGACCCATACGCACGATGCGCGTCGATAAAAAAGCAAGTGTAAAGTACCAGTGGTTTATAGGTTCCTTTTATTCATTCCACAGTCAAATTGATGGAAAATATGTTATTTCATACATAAGTATTTAGATCTATCGCACTAAAATAAGGGATTTTATTTTGTTTCCCTTTTTTTACTTTAAAATATGTTGGCGATATTTCCGATATCAAAAAAATTTTTCGAAAATTTTCCCCA
>JARQOD010013334.1:0-16024 GCA_033576555.1 Oophaga sylvatica
CCAGACATTGGGGACAACAAAGCTACAGACCGGCAGAGGGCAAAAACGACTCTCCACTGACGGGGATGACCGTGGGCACAGTGAATTCCCTTGGGTAATTGTGATGTGACCTTGTCTATATCTGTTTACATAACTTGCATGACAAAAGTGTTTTTTTTTCCTTCATTGACCATGGGATTGTGTCCAATTTGCTATTTTTACCATATATATTATTGGCATATATTATTCATTTTGCTAATGTTATGAGTGCTTGGAGACAAATTTTGTGAATTATTTGGGCACACAATTTGATCTGCCCAAATTCATATTCAGATTGGTCTATGCTTACTTTTCACAAATGAAATATATAGATATATATATTTTTTTTTCATTTCTTCTCCTGCAAGTTTCTAATATCTTTATAAATTTAATCTGTACATATTTATGTATTACCCTTGGTGAGTTAGGATCTATATATTGATATATACACAATTTGTTTAGTTGATTGATGGAATATAACTGTATTTTTATATTCACTTGCCCACATTTCTCCTTCATTGTTTTTAATTGTTTTTTATCTTGTATTTTTGTCTGTCTGGCAATTGTGTGTTCAATAAAGCCTTTTTATATGATATCTGCTGTGAGTGACCACCTTTTCTGTGCTTCTTTTCTCTCCAATTATCTATAGTCTTTTCAGTGCAGAGCTTCACCCAGCCGTGTTATATGTCATATACTCTGTGGTGCCCGCCTTTTTCCATACATACTACTTGATGGGGATGACCGTCATCTTATTCGAATGTCACTCAGCAACTGCAGGATGACATCAAGTCACCTACAAAAGGAATGGCAAATGGCAGCTTGGGTGAAGTGCACGGCAAGAACAGTTCGCAACAGGCTCCTAGAGGAAGGGCTCAAGTCATGTAAAGATAGAAAAAAGCCTTTCATAAATGAGAAGCGAAGGAGAGCCAGGCTGAAGTTTACCAAAGACCATAAGGACTGGACCATAGAGGACTGGAGTAAGGTAATCTTCTTTGATGCATCTAATTTTCAGCTTTATCCAACACCTGGTCATCTAATGGTTACACGGGATGGAGACCTGAAGAGGCGTACAAGCCAGAGTGTCTTGCACCCACTGTGAAATTTGGTGGAGGATTGGTGATGATCTGGGGATGCTTCAGCAAGGCTGGAATTGGGCAGGTTAATCTTTGCGAAGGACATGTGAATCAAGCTGCATACAAGGTTATCCTGGATAAACAGTTAATTCCTTCTGCTCAGCCAATGTTCCCGAACTCTGAGGACTGTTTTTTCCTGCAGGACAATGCGCCATGCCACACAGCTAGGTCAATAAATGTTTGAATGAAGGACCACCACATCAAATCCCTGTCATGGCCAGACCAATCTCCAGACCTGAACACCATTGAAAACCTCTGAAATGTAATGAAGAGGAAGATGGATAGTCACAAGCCATCAAACAAAGAACTGCTTAGGCCTCTTTCACACTTCAGTCTTTTGGCGTCAGTCCCAATCCGTCAAAGTGTGAATAAAATGGATCTGTTGCAGACTGTCAAAAAACTGATGCAGCGGATCCGTTCTTTGATGGATCAGTCAAGGTTTCCGAAGTGAACTTTTGAACTCTGTACATGCTGTTGTGAGAGAGAGAGAGAGACCGGAAGGGATTCTGGGGTTAATTTTATGAAAGGGAAATTCTACTGGGCATGCTCCATATACAGAAACAGATTCCGTCGTCGGATTCCATCATATGACGGATGAAGACGGATCCGCCACCCATAGGCGGCCATTGTACAAAAAGGCGGAGGCGACAGATCCATTACGATCCGCCATTTCGACACAGACAAAAAACGTTCCAAAGTCTGTCTACTCCAGACAGCGGACGCCGAAATTTGGAACGGATGACCATCCATCGCAATCCGTCGCTAATGCAACTCTATGGGAAAAAAACAGATTCCGCCAAAAAAAAGCGGATCCGTTTTTTCTTCAAAAAGGAGGATTTTGACTGATGCCAAACGACTGAAGTGTGAAAGAAGCCTTAAAGTTTTGCACCAGGAGTGGCATATGGTCACCCAAAAGCAGTATGAAAGACTGGTGGAAAGCATGCCAAGACGCATGAAAGCTGTGATTAATGGTCATGGTTATTCCACAATATATTGATTTATGAACTCTTCCTGAGTTAAAACATTAGTATTGTTGTTTCTAAATGATTATGAACTTGTTTTATTAGAATTATTTGAGGTCTGCAAGCACTGCATTTTTTTGTTATTTTGACTTTTTCTCATTTTCTGAAAATAAATACAAATTTTATTGCTTAGAATTTCGGAGACATGCAGTCAGTAGTTTATAGAATAAAAGAGCAATTTATATTTTACTCAAAAATATACCTATAAAGAGAAAAATCAGACAAACTGAAAATTTTGCAGTGGTCTCTAAATTTTTGCCAGAGCTGTATATATACAGTACAGACCAAAAGTTTGGACACACCTTCTCATTCAAAGATTTTTCTGTATTTTCATGGCTATGAAAATTGTAGAAATACACTGAAGGCATCAAAACTATGAATTAACACATGTGGAATTATACATTACACTTTACAAAAAAGTGTGAAACAACTGAAAATGTCTTATATTCTAGGCTCTTCATAGTAGCCACCTTTTGCTTTGATTACTGCTTTGCACGCAGAAAAGGTGAACGGATGGATTCTACATGCCTGGTTCCCACCGTGAAGCATGGAGGAGGAGGTGTGATGGTGCGGGGGTGCTTTGCTGGTGACACTGTTGGGGATTTATTCAAAATTGAAGGCATAGTGAACCAGAATGGCTACCACAGCATCTTGCAGCAGCATGCTATTCCATCCGGTTTGCGTTTAGTTGGACCATCATTTATTTTTCACCAGGACAATGACCCCAAACACACCTCCAGACTGTGTAAGGACTATTTGACCAAGAAGAGTGTTGGGGTGCTATGCCAGATGACCTGGCCTCCACAGTCACCAGACCTGAACCCAATCGAGATGGTTTGGGGTGAGCTGGACCGCTCACCGCTTCAATTTTGAATAAATCCCCAACAGTGTCACAAGCAAACCACCCCCACACCATCACACCACCTCCTCCATGCTTCACGGTGGGAACCAGACATGTAGAGTCCATCCGTTCACCTTTTCTGCGTGCAAAGCAGTAATCAAAGCAAAAAGTGGCTACTTTGAAGAACCTAGAATATAAGACATATTTTCAGTTGTTTCACACTTTTTTGCAAAGTGTAATGTATAATTTCACATGTGTTAATTCATAGTTTTGATGCCTTCAGTGTGATTCTACAATTTTCATAGCCATGAAAATACAGAAAAATCTTTGAATGAGAAGGTGTGTCCAAACTTTTGGTCTGTACTGTATATATATATATATATATATATATATATATATAGTATATATATATATATATATATATATATATATATATACTGTGAGACAGTGAAGGAATGTGTGTTGAATGGGTGTACATTTCACCTAGGTATAAGGGAAATGTGTGGCTTTGTAAACCTAGTGGTAGAGAAAGGTCACTACACCTTACATTCATTACACACTTGCAGCTCAGGCCTGAAATCACTCAGGTGTTAATTAGGAGACCAGAAGTAGGTGTGGTGAAACACAATCAGAGAGCTGGCTTAGCCTGGACACAGGAAGGTGTCCCGGCACAAGAAGCAGTCTCCAAGAGTGGACCTGGCTTAGCCTGGACACAGGAAGGTGTCCCGGCACAAGAAGCAGTCTCCGGGAGTGGGAGCACGCTCAGTCTGGACAGGGAGGTGTCCCGGCACAAGAAGCGTCTCCAGGAGTGTGAGCTATCTCAGTCTGGGTGCAGGAGGTACCCCGGACACAGGAGTAGTCTCAGTGAGAATCCGTGCGAATAGCGGCTGAATAGGAGTGGATCTCTCTCAAGTCTGGACGTTGGATGTGCCTGCAGACACAAGGAGGAGTATCTGTGAAACTCCATATTGGTAACATATATCATATGTGTTGTGTTGGGCCAGGCTGGTAGAGCCGGGACCCAGATAGACAGGGCAATCTATCTAAGTGTAATTAGTGGCTAGACAAGCCCAGGTTTTCTGTTTATGATTTATTTTTATCTGTTTGCTGTGGACTTTAATAAAGCTGGTTGCGGCCAGTTTTTACCAGAACTGCTGTCTGAATGAACTGTTTTCGTGCCATTCTGTCTACCCAGACAGCGATCCTAGAGCTATATCCCCTGGAAATGTTACAATTGGCGGAGAATGCTGGGGCAGCGCAGTGGCTGATACAGTTAGTGCTGGAGGGTGCATGCAGCACGGTGGCTTAGAGACAGCAATAAAGGTGAAGTCTGTTGAAATAGCAGCAGAGAAAAAAAAAAGTGTGTCAGCAGAAACGTCTGTTTGGAGCAGTCTTAAAGAGACAGTAGCCCTAATAGACTTTGCAAAGAAAAAAAAAAAGTGTCTGCACAGCAGAGCTGAATTTTTCTATGGAAAAGGCTGTAGAGTGTGTATGTCTTGAGTGAAGACTGCCGTTGTTAAGACAGAGAAGTCTGACAGCATGGATGACAGCATGGAGGCGCTGTTTGAACAAATGGCGCAAGTTAATGTGCAACATAAGACTGCCGTGGTTGAGACAGATAAGTCCGGCAGTATGGAGGAGCTTGTTAAGAAATACCTGCAGAGCATGCAGCAGGCCCAGCAGAGCTGGCAGCTGCAGCAGGAGTTTAACCGATTGCTGAGGGAGCAGATTGCAGCTCTCAGCACCTCGTACCCGAGTAATGGTGTGAAGGCACCTGCGTTGCTTGCAGTAAAGAAGCGGTTGGAGCCTGACGTCAGCCGTCGTGTCGGCATGGTTGAAGAGGTGATAGTGAACCGCTACACCCGAGCATGTCCTCCTGAGGTACAGCCAGAGGTCGGACAAGGAGACCACCAGGACGCCAATCGTCTGGTCAGCCTGATGGAGAAGGCCTTCGCCAGCAAAGACTGTCTCCGTGACCAGCCGTCTGAGAGGTCGTCACTTCAGAGTTCCCGGACGCTGAACTCTCGCGGTAAGAGCGTTCCAGCTGTTGGGGACATGGGGTATGCTGATAAGCGGGTTCAGGCCCGAGGGGACATGTGGGTGGAGAGGTGTGATGGACAGTGTTGGAGATGTCGTGAAATTGCAGCCAACTGTCCAATAGAGGGGGAGGCTATGTATTGTGATGTTGGCAGATCCCTCTCTCCTTGCGCAGAACCTGTGTGTGTGTCTACCTCAGCCGAAGAGACTGGACCACAGGTGTCCCCGGTGGTTGTAAATGACTGCCCAGCGCAGGCCCTCTTGGACTCAGAGAGTCCAGTGACTTCCGTATGTGACAGCCTGATTGATAGGGACTTCATCCCTGATAAGCACCTGAGTGTGGTGTACATCCATGGAGACACCAAAGTCTACCCAGAGACTGCCGTGGACTTGGTCCCCAAACTCGGGGAGGTTTCATGTGAAGTGGGGGTAGTGAAGAACCTGGTGCACCCCGTCATATTGGGTGGTGACTTTCCCCGATCTAAGGATCTCTGGGGAGAAATGTTTCTGATGGACAGTGTGATGAGGCTCCTATTGAGGGTGCGCAGTCCCGAGGGGCGGAACACAGTGCTAGTGGGCCGTTAAACTTATATGATGATGATGATCATGATAATGATGACGACCATGATAATGCTGATGCTGATGCTGATAATGATAATGATGATGATCATGATAGTGATGATGATACTGATCATAGTCATGATAATGATATTGATAATAATGATGACCGTGATAGTAATGAAATTCCTTTGCAGGTGATGTTGGGAGACGAGGATGGTGGTTCTCGGGAACCGAGTGTCCCTGACTTGCCTGTGTCCTGTGACAATTTTGAGAGTGAGCAGTGGCGAGACCCCACTCTTAAAACGGCACAGGAAAATATGATTGTTCTAAATGAGGTTTCCCAGGAGCCTGGCTCTGAGGAGAGGTTACCTCATGCTGCCATGGACAATAGCCTATTGTATAGGGACACTGAGGTCCAGGGAGAGGTCGTGAGTCAGCTCCTAGTACCTGAACTATATAGAAGTATAGTGCTGGGGTTGTCACATAGTCACATACTTGAGGGACCAGATGGTGCAGTTAATGTTGTGGATGACATGTTAACTAAGGTTCCAGATCAGGATGTGAATGAGAATGAATTGTATACCCCTGAAAGTAAGAATGAGAATGAGAAAGTAGATGTGTTAAAGAAAGTTCAGGGGGAATTAGAGAAAGGTGAAAAACCCCCTTTACCTCCTGTGATAGTTGGTGACACATGGTCAGTGCACCAGGGACAGGAGGTACGTGAGTTTATGAAAAAGAGTCAGCCGAAGTGTTCTGATGTGCCGGGTCGTACTTCTCTGGCCAGGCACTATATCGAAGCTGAGCCCGGCCCTAAGGTCAAGATGAAACCGTGCAGGATACCCGAGGCCCGCAGAGAGAATAGGCCTGGGAGGGTACAGGGTAGTGCGGATGCTTCAGATGAAGAGAAAGCTGATGTTGGTTATGACTCAGGTGACGATACAAATGACAGTGGTGAAGATGAAGCTGATGAGGGCCATGACTGGTCCAGAGTTCACTGTCTCTGTTGGATTGTTGGCCAGCCCTCCGGTCTGGATGACCAGCCCTCCGGTCTGGAGAAGAGGGAGGGGATATGTGAGACAGTGAAGGAATGTGTGTTGAATGGGGTGTACATTTCACCTAGGTATAAGGGAAATGTGTGGCTTTGTAAACCTAGTGGTAGAGAAAGGTCACTACACCTTACATTCATTACACACTTGCAGCTCAGGCCTGAAATCACTCAGGTGTTAATTAGGAGACCAGAAGTAGGTGTGGTGAAACACAATCAGTGTAATGTAAGTAGTACAGTTCATATAGCGTCTTGTGCTTGGGTGCGATGAAAATACATGAGACACAGGTTTGATATAGAAAGTCTTGTATTACTTCATACAAGTTGGCAAAAATAGTCACACAGTTTGCAGACACAGAAGCAGGAGACACAGCAGGCCAGAGTAATCTAAGCTCAGCAATCACTCTCCACAACAGGTTCAGGATCTTCTTCTCTGTTACCGTAAGTCCATGCAAACGTGGGTCTTTCAAAGAGCAGGGTTCAGAGTCCACAAGTGCTTCAGAGTTCCTCAGTAGGAATAGCTGGAGTACAAGGTCCAAGGCTTTAGGAGTCAGGTCACAGGTTCACTGCAGGCTAGATTCTGAAGCACTGATTGCTCAGCTGTGGCTGCTTAAGAAGCAAAAGGAGAGAATCAGGGCGGGAACATGCAAGCTGGAAACTCCATTTTGACTGAGGGCAAGATAGCTGCAGCAAGACAGAAAGTAAAATGGCTGACGAACAAACTGAGTTTCAGGAACATGTACACAGAACCTTACATTACTCCCCCCTCAGGGACAACCTCCGGATGACCTCAGACCAGGCTTGTGTGGATACCTCTGATGAAACTGACGGAGCAAGCGAGGAGCATTAACGTTATTGACTGGTTCCCATGAGTTGTCCTCCACTGGGTAGCCCTGCCATTTAATCAGATATTGTAACTGATTTCTATACAACCTGGAATCTAAAATCCTTTCCACCACAAATTCTTCCTGACCATCGACTAGCACTGGGTCAGGGCAAGGAGAAGAACGTCCAGGAAACGTATTGGGTGTCGCAGCCTTTAGTAGGGATACATGAAAGACAGGGTGGATTCTCATAGTTCTGGGCAGTTGAAGACGACAAGCAACGGCACTTATAATTTTACTGATTTTATAGGGTCCAATGTACTTATGTCCCAACTTAGACGATGGAATCCTTAACTTAAGATTTCTGGTTGACAGCCAAACCAAGTCTCCTACCTTGAAAGCTGGTGCAGGTTTACGAAATTTATCTGCTGCTTTCTTGTACCTTTCCTGAGCCGATTCCAGATTCTCCTTTAGAAGATCCATATTCTTCTGTAAAGATGTGATTCTTTCAGCCACTGCTGGTAAAGGCGTTTCTATGGGAAATCGTGGTAGAATGTTAGGATGATAACCTAGATTAGAGTAAAAAGGAGACTGCTTAGTGGAGGCACTCTGAGAGTTGTTATACGAGAACTCAGCTAATGGAAGTAGATCCACCCAATCATCCTGTAGGTGGCAGATAAAGCAGCGGAGATACTGCTCCAGGGTTTGATTGGTTCGTTCGGTCTGTCCATTAGTCTGGGGATGAAAAGCAGAAGAAAGGTTTACTTTAATGTCCAATGCTGCACAGAAATTTTGCCAAAACCTAGAAGTGAATTGCACCCCTCGATCCGAAATAACCTCATCCGGTACTCCATGTAAGCGAAACACATCTTTAATCATCAAATCTGATGTCTGTTTTGCAGTGGGTAAGCCGACACAAGGGATAAAATGAGCTGCCTTTGTTAGACGGTCAACCACCACTAGAATGGTGTTCTTCCCTTGAGAGGTTGGTAACTCCACAATGAAGTCCATAGAAATGGATCCCCACGGGCGGGACGGGGTGGGAAGAGGCTGTAACAGACCAGTTGGTGAGGAGCGAGGTGTTTTGCATCTTGCACAGACTTCACATGAAGTGACATAGTTTAAAACATCCTTCCTGCAAGTGGGCCACCAAAAGAAACGAGAAAGAAATTCCTGTGTCTTTAGAATTCCTCTATGCCCAGCTATCTTGGAATCGTGAATGAGTTGCAATACTCTCAATCTGACTGTTTCAGGAATATACAGGCGTTGTCCTTGAATCCACACACCATTCTTAAAGACAAGACTTACGTCCCTTGGGGGTTTTGCCAAAAAGGAATCCGCATGGTATGCTTCCTTGATGTCCTTAAGTAGGTCTTGATTATGAATTACTCCTAGGAATCTAGAGTCAGGAAGAATAGTCTTAGGAGGAGTAATTGGACGTGTCTCTGCTGAGTAAATCCTAGAGAGTGCATCAGCCTTTCCATTGCGCGATCCTGGGCTATAAGAAATGATAAAATTAAATTGGTTTAAGAAAAGATTCCAGCGAGCCTGGCGAGGAGTCAGGCACTTAGCCGACCTGATAAACTCAAGGTTACGATGGTCTGTCAGGACGACTATTTGCTGTGCAGCTCCCTGAAGAAGGTGTCTCCATTCTTTGAAGGCGGCAATAATGGCCAACAACTCTCTATTGCCCACATCGTAGTTCCTCTCAGCCGAAGACAACTGCTGGAAAAAGAAGGCACAGGGATGCAAGACATTCTTCTCACCTGTTCTCTGAGAGAGTATAGCTCCAACGGCACAGTCTGAAGCATCCACCTCTATTATGAAGGCAAGCTCGGGGTTGGGATGTACTAGGATAGGTGCAGTGGTAAATTTATCTTTTAGACGGGAAAATGCTTCCTGGGCTTGGGGAGTCCAGGAGAACCTAGACTCTTTCGGGTAAGTTGGGTGATAGGTGACACTACCTCAGAGAAATTTCTAATGAAACGTCTATAGAAGTTGGCAAACCCGATGAAGCGCTGTACCTCCTTCACATTTCTAGGACTTGGCCAATCCTTGATGGCTTGGGTCTTGCTTCCATCCATACTAATTCCTTGTGTAGATAGTACATACCCCAGAAATTGAATTTCGGTCTATGGAATTCACATTTTTCAAGTTTGATGTAAAGATGATTTTGTCTTAGACGTTCCAAGACCATTCTCACATGTCCATGATGTTCCTCTGTGGAGTTAGAAAAAATTAGAATATCATCCAAATAAATTACCACGAATGTATCTAGGAAATCCATGAAGATGTCATTCACCAAGTGTTGGAAAGTGGCTGGGGCGGTACTCAGACCAAAAGGCATAACTAGATATTCAAAGTGTCCATAGCGTGACCTGAATGCAGTCTTCCATTCATCCCCAGGTCTAATACGGACTAAGTTATAGGCCCCACGAAGATCTAGTTTAGAGAAAATTTTGGCATGTCGCACTCTCTCCAATAACTCAGGGATTAAAGGCAATGGATAACGGTTTCTAATAGTAACCTTATTGAGTTCCCTATAGTCTACGCATGGTCTCAGAGATCCATCTTTCTTCTTTACAAAGAAGATGGGTGCACCTGCAGGAGATGAAGAGGGGCGTATGAAGCCCTTGGCTAGATTTTCGTCTATGTAATCCTTTAAAGCCTTTAGCTCGGGCCCCGCCAGGGGGTAGATCTTACCAAAAGGTATCTCTGCTCCAGGCAATAATTCAAATGGACAATCATATGGACGGTGAGGAGGAAGCTGGTCAGCGTTCTTCTTGTCACATAAATCCACATAGTCCTGATATACAGCTGGTAGTTCAGGGACTGACATGGTTCCTTTAGGAACAGAGCAAGCTGAAACTTTTGGACTCATCTGTTTCTCTGGAAAGTGTAATTCCTTGGTCTCCCAGTTAATGGTAGGATTCTGAGCCTGCAGCCATGGTAGCCCTAGAATAATGGGAAAGTGGGGAGAAGAGATAAGCATAAAGGACAGTTTCTCTTGATGATCTTTACCCATAAGAACCCTCAAAGGCTCTGTTTCCTGATCCACTGGTCCAGAGGTCAGCAGGGAGCCATCCACAGTTTCCATCTGTACTGGAGTAGCCTTCTTCACTGAACGTATCCCCTGTTTCAGAGCAAAGGAGACATCCATAAAATTTCCACTTGCCCCTGAGTCGATCATAGCAGAGCTAGACACCCAAGCTGAGTCAACCCAGAGTTTGATGGAAAGAAAGCAATGAGAATTGTTTTTCTTACAACTCAGCTGGGACACCGCTGAGGAAACTTGAAAAATGGCAGCGTTTACACAGTCAACGTCCTCAGAAGTAACGGAGTTTAAGTCCGAGAAATCAAGATCTGTTGCTGCAGATCTCTCTGGAGCCTGAGGCTCGGACCTGACAGATCCCCTCTCGCAACACTCACAATGAATGAGTGCTGCAGTAGTCTTACGAGAACGGCTGGGGCAGTTTATAATGAAGTGCCCTGACTTACCACAATAGAAACATAGATTCTTCTTAAAACGATGTTCCTTGCGTGCATCACTAACCCGTCGTTGTAAAGAGTCTACCTGCATGGGTTCAGGTTCAGGTTCCCGTGTAATCCTACTCAAAGGTTCCTTAGCTGGAGAGGAAGGTAGGAAAAGGTTAGTATTGCTTTCGAACCATCTCTCTTGCCTGCGTTCAGTCAGACGAGTATCAATACGGATGCAGTAGTTAATAAAGTCACCTAACGCAGTGGGAGGGTCGGCACGAGCAAGTTCATCCTTAATCAGTGGAGATAACCCCTTTCGAAAAATAGATTTTTTGGCGGAACTGTCCCAGGTAGTATCAAGGGCCCATCTCCTGAAATCCAAGGCATATTCAGCTACCGAGTGCTTACCTTGGCGCAAAGCTAACATGGCTGCTTCAGCTGTTGCACCTCGATTGGGGTCATCAAACACCTGCCCCATGGCTGAAAAAAAGCATCAAGGTGATTCAAACAATCATCCTCAGTCTCAATCAGAGGGTTTGCCCACATCAAAGCCTTGTTGGTAAGCAACATAATTATAGTAAGCACCTTAGATCGTTCAGTGGGAAATTGTGAAGCATGTGCAGAAAAAAAAGATTGCATTGATTAATAAATCCCCTGAATTTCTCACGTTCACCGCCAAAACGAAAAGGGGGCAACTTGGGAATCCCAGAACTCGGGGCTACGGCAGGAGTCTGGACTCGCTCCTCTAGAACCTCAATCCTGGCTCGCAAATCCTGGGCAGTCTGTCCAAACACTTGCAAATTGTGATTAGTAAGGTCCTGTAGGCTTGAAAAACGGGTCTTTATATTCTGCAAATCTGCAAGGATATTATCAGTCACTCCGCAAAGTTCCTTTATGCGGGCCTCCATTTTCCAGATCTTTTAAGACAGGAGTACTGGAAGAAGAGGAGAGGAGAAAAAAAAAACAATAGTGTTTACCTGTGGTAACACTGCAGAGAGAAAAAAAAATCAAGGGAACTGCTCACCTGGAATGGTTGTGAGAAGTCACAACCACTATCATCACAGAAAGTTCACCCGGACATCTGATATCCACAGTTACAGCAGACAAAAAAGAGAAAGGAAAAAAAAACAAAAAACAATAGTGTTTACCTGTGGCAACACTGCAGAAAAAAAAACACTCAAGGGAATTGCTCACCTGGAATGGTTGTGAGAAGTCACAACCACTGTCATCACAGAAAGTACAACCGGACATCCGATATCCACAGTTACAGCAGACACAGCCTTTCCAGACCCAGCAGACACTAACGTTTGGCTTCAGAATCTTGTAATGTAAGTAGTACAGTTCATATAGCGTCTTGTGCTTGGGTGCGATGAAAATACATGAGACACAGGTTTGATATAGAAAGTCTTGTATTACTTCATACAAGTTGGCAAAAATAGTCACACAGTTTGCAGACACAGAAGCAGGAGACACAGCAGGCCAGAGTAATCTAAGCTCAGCAATCACTCTCCACAACAGGTTCAGGATCTTCTTCTCTGTTACCGTAAGTCCATGCAAACGTGGGTCTTTCAAAGAGCAGGGTTCAGAGTCCACAAGTGCTTCAGAGTTCCTCAGTAGGAATAGCTGGAGTACAAGGTCCAAGGCTTTAGGAGTCAGGTCACAGGTTCACTGCAGGCTAGATTCTGAAGCACTGATTGCTCAGCTGTGGCTGCTTAAGAAGCAAAAGGAGAGAATCAGGGCGGGAACATGCAAGCTGGAAACTCCATTTTGACTGAGGGCAAGATAGCTGCAGCAAGACAGAAAGTAAAATGGCTGACGAACAAACTGAGTTTCAGGAACATGTACACAGAACCTTACAATCAAGAGCTGGCTTAGCCTGGACACAGGAAGGTGTCCCGGCACAAGAAGCAGTCTCCAAGAGTGGAGCTGGCTTAGCCTGGACACAGGAAGGTGTCCCGGCACAAGAAGCAGTCTCCGGGAGTGGGAGCACGCTCAGTCTGGACAGGGAGGTGTCCCGGCACAAGAAGCGTCTCCAGGAGTGTGAGCTATCTCAGTCTGGGTGCAGGAGGTACCCCGGACACAGGAGTAGTCTCAGTGAGAATCCGTGCGAATAGCGGCTGAATAGGAGTGGATCTCTCTCAAGTCTGGACGTTGGATGTGCCTGCAGACACAAGGAGGAGTATCTGTGAAACTCCATATTGGTAACATATATCATATGTGTTGTGTTGGGCCAGGCTGGTAGAGCCGGGACCCAGATAGACAGGGCAATCTATCTAAGTGTAATTAGTGGCTAGACAAGCCCAGGTTTTCTGTTTATGATTTATTTTTATCTGTTTGCTGTGGACTTTAATAAAGCTGGTTGCGGCCAGTTTTCACCAGAACTGCTGTCTGAATGAACTGTTTTGTGCCATTCTGTCTACCCAGACAGCGATCCTAGAGCTATATCCCCTGGAAATGTTACAATACATATATATATATATATATACACTGCTCAAAAAAATTCCAATTTTTTTTTATAAAAAAATGACATTTTGGTTTACTTAAATTACACTGCTCAAAAAACAAGGGAACACTCAAATAACACATCCTAGATCTGAATGAATGGAATATTTTCATTGAATACTTTGTTCTGTACAAAGTTGAATGTGCTGACAACAAAATCACACAAAAATCATCAATGGAAATCAAATGGAGGCCTGGATTTGGAGTCACCCACAAAATTAAAGTGAAATGTAATGTCCTTAAAACAAGTCAAAATGATGCTCAGTAGAGTGTGTGACCTCCACGTGCCTTTATGACCTCCCTACTGTACAACGCCTGGGAATGCTCTTGATGAGACGGAGGATGGTCTCTTGAGGGATCTCCTACCAAACCTGGACTAAAGCATCCGCCAACTCCTGGACAGTCTGTGGTGCAACGTGACATTGGTGGATGGAGAAAGACATGATGTAACACATGCTCAATCAGATTCAGGTCTGGGGAACCATAGCTTCAATGCCTTCATCTTGCAGGAACTGCTGACACACTCCAGCCACATGAGGTCTGGCATTGTCCTGCATTAGAAGGAACCCAGGGCCAACCACACCACCATATAGTCTCACAAGGGGTCTGAGGATCTCATCTCCATACCTAATGGCAGTCAGGCTACCTCTGGAGAGCACATGGAGGGCTGTGGCCCAAAGAAATGCCACCACACACCATTACTGACCCACTGACAAACAGGTCATGCTGAAGGATGTTGCAGGCAGCAGATTGCTCTCCATGGCATCTCCAGACTCTGTCACATCTATCACGTGTGCTCAGTGAGAATCTGCTTTCATCTGTGAAGAGCACAGGGCACCAGTGGCAAATTTGCCAATCCTGGTGTTCTGTGGCAAATGCCAAGCATCCTGCATGGTATTGGGCTGTGAGCACAACCCCTATCTGTGGACACTGGGCACTCAGATCATTCTGATGGAGTTGGTTTCTAACCATTTGTGCAGACACATGCACATTTGTGGACTGCTGGAGGTCATTTTGCAGGGCTCTGGCAGTGTTCCTCCTGATCCTCCTTGCACAAAGTCGGAGGTAGCGGTCCTGCTGCTGGGTTGTTGCCCTCCTATGGCCTCACGTCTCCTGGTGTACTGGCCTGTCTCCTGGTAGCGCCTCCAGCCTCTGGATATTACGCTGACAGACATAGCAAACCTTCTTGCCACAGCTCGCATTGATGTGCCATCCTGGATGAGCTGCACTACCTGAGCCACTTGTGTGGGTTGTAGAGTCCTTCTCATGCTACCACGAGTGTGAAAGCTCAACCAACATTCAAAAGTGACCAAAACATCAGCCAGAAAGCATTGGTACTGAGATGTTGTTAGAACTCTCCTGTTAGGTTTTTTCTATCTTGCTGGTCACATGACCTTTTTTGCCTATTTAATCCTGCTCCGCCCTTCTGGCTTTGCTGGACTTCATTGTAATTTCTACTCTTAAGCTAGCCAGGTGCTCTGTTACCTTACTCAGTTAGTTTTGTTTGGTCTTCGGACCTCTATGTTCTATATTGTTTGTTTGTGTTTTATTGCTACAACTTCTGTTAGGAGGTGACCATCTTTCTCCCAGTCCCTAGTTCTTGTAGGGATCCCTCCCTCGCATCTATAGGTCTTCGTACAGACTAGCTGAGGACTTTAGCGGGTCTGATCGCAGGATCAGGTTCCCCGTTCCATCGTAGGGATCTAGCTTAGTTCTATCGTAGGGACAGATTTCCCTTCTTTCCTTAGTGCTTGTAGCAGAACATAACAGTAAGTCCAGCCCAAAAATATCTCTAAGGAAAGATCTCCAGTTTCCATCAAGGTGTCGGTTCAGGACTTGGCTCAACGCCTGCAGGGACTCTCTCTGGAGGTGGCCGAGCTCCAGCAACACGTGAGTAGCTGTTCTGGAGCACATTTCGTAGAGCCAAAGGTACGTTTGCCTGATTTATTTTTTGGTGAACAACAAGATTTTTTTCTTTTAAAAATGCTTGCTTGTTGTATTTCGTTTGAGACCCAGATCCTCTGGTGATGAATCACAGCGCATAGGGTTCATAATGTCACTTTTGCGCAAAGATCCTCAGGAATGGGCCTTTTCCTACAACCTAGTGATCCAAGCTTTAGATCAGTGGATAGTTTTTTTTTCTGCTTTGGGGTTGTAGTATGATGATCCTGATCGTGTCTCATCAGCTGAGACAGAATTGAGACGTTTGAGGCAGAGATCTGGTAATGTGGAAAAATATTGTACTCACTTCCGTCAGTGGTCTACTCAGGTGGGGTGGAATGATTCAGCTTTGAAAAGTTTGTTTCTTGCAGGGCTAGGTGAAAGGGTTAAAGATTTGCTGATTGCTTATCCCACACCTGGTAACTTGCAGGAGGCTATGCAATTAGCTTTACGGGTGGATAGGAGACTGCGTGCAAGGGTTAATGAGAGTAAATCCTCGGCCATGTCAGCTCCCAGTCTTGAGAGGGTCTGTACTGACATTGGAGAGCCGATGGAGATTGGAGCGATGGCACCCCGCTCTCAGGAAAAAGACCGCAGGTTTTCTGAAGGTTTGTGCTTTTATT
>JARQOD010013335.1:0-16023 GCA_033576555.1 Oophaga sylvatica
TTTGGGTGTAATTTTCGGCAGTTAAGCTGTATGTCCAGGATCAGTTTTTGGTGGGTTTTTGACGCTATGTATTTTTGCTGCATCAAAAATGCAACATCTTACAGTTCCAGTAAAGTGGATGGGATTTATAGAAATCTCCTGAACACTGTCCTATTTCTTTTCTACGCAGCATGAACTGACCTGCGGTGCATGTTTCAAATCCACAACATGTCAATTTCTCCTGCCGGTACTCTATTTTCAGGTGCAGATTTTTACCATAGACTTGCATTAGATGAGGAAAATCTAAGAGTAAAAACCGCTTGTGATTTTAGTGCGCTTTAGCAGCGGAAGCGCATCAAAATGCATGTAATCCGCACATGACTGTATCAATAAAGTTTTATGAAAGCCAAACGCCTAAAAGTATCTTTGTTTAAAAGATGACACACCAACAAGAGGGAAAAACAGCAAGATTCCAAATCTTGATAAAAATGTACCGGTATGTATAAAAAACAATGCAAATAATGTAATTTACTTAATAGGTGCAGAAAATCAGCTTGTCCTGGGAACGTAGCTAATCTGGCCTCTTAGGTCATGCTTCATAGATCTACTATGTAAGTGTAGAGCCCAGCTGCTCTTGGAATCTCATTTCCCAGAGGGATGCACTGAAGGTAACCACCACAAGAGACCTGATATTCATTCACACATCTTCACCTATCCCTAGAGCCACCAGAGGGAGCCTTTTCAGAGTATATAAGGATGGTGAAGACACTGAAGAGCAGACAGTCGTGTCAGAGGGCTGCAGCCTGCAGTGTCACCTCGTAGACTAGAGCAGAGTTCAGTGTAGTTGGTGATTCTACACAGAAGTGAGAAGTTGTTTTTACCTGGGGAGCAGAGAAGCTCAGCAGCCTAGCTGAGAGGAGTGTTAGAGTGTAGCTCTAGGAGTGTGCACAGATCAGTGAGTCTGCAAAGCCAGGTGCAGGTCTGACGTTGAATCCTGATAGCCACTTCAGACAGAGCTTGGAAAGAGAGAGAGAGAAAGAACAGCAGTTGTTGAAAGAACCTGAAATCTGCAGCTCTAAGCTTGGTTCAACGTGTTGAGGCTAGTACCAGTGGAAAGATAGCCAGTCCAGCTTAGTCAGAACTGAGTCAACTGAGTTCAGTTCAGTGAGCAAGCGTGCTGACGCTTTGAGAGCAGTGAAGAAAGGAGAAGAAGCAGCCATCTACTGCTAGTGTGCTTATGTTAAAGGTCGGAGTAGGACGAAAGGCGAGTGGAGTAAGAAGAGAGTGACAGAGGTGGAAACAGCATTGATAGCTTACCTCTACTCTGAATAACTGGACACCGGTTCCGAGCTTGCTAGAATCTACACGACTAGTAGGAAATACCGGAGACCCTGCGGGACTTCAAGTCGCAGGGCCCACAAGTGTTGATACGTAACTGGGTCAGGAAGACAGGAGTCTGGGCAGGATCCGCCATTAGAGACACTGTTCTATCCAAGAGAAGGCCCTACCACAAAGTCAGCCGGGCGTGTAAAATTGAAGACAGAGTTAGGCCTCGTTTCATACAGGTCAGAAACTCACACTACAGGAGTAAGGAGGCCCTACACCTACTCAGTGGGAAGAACTGGACGTGCATCCTTCACCCTGCAGTACCCCGGGACGTGCCTGCAATAACATCTTCAGTAAAGGTACAGAAAGAGACTTTTGTGTGTGTGTTCACATTATTGCTCCTACGGCTGAACTCCCTCCACCGTCTTGCATCCCAACACAGCTATCTACCCTGAGGGACCCAGTCTTGCCTGTGGAAGACTTAACACCTTGCTGCCCAGTAACAACCCCTCAGCGGATCTACACAGCAGCGCTGGTCACACTGACCAGGTACCACAGGTGGCGTCACAAACATTTCTTATAAATACTTTAATCTCCTGTAAATATCCCCCCTTTTCAGTGAGCGCCCAGGGCCACGGACCGAGCTGTGTCGCCGTGACATCCCCCATAGAAGTGAACGGGCTCGGTGCCGAGTACCCCACAGGCCCTGGCGGGCGGCTCATAAGAGCCACCAGTCTTGGGTAATGCACCATTTGTTTGCTTCATGGGTATTTGATCCTCAGTTTTATTAGGCCTAGAAATATCCAGTACATACCGTATTTTTCGGACCATAAGACGCACTATTTTCCCCAAAAAATTTTGGGGAAAATGGGAGTGCGTCTTATGGTCGCAATATACTGAAAAGTCAGGTGGCGGCGGCGCTCCCAATGCAGCTTCGCTGTGATGCGGTGGTGGTGTCGGGGCAGCAGCGGGGCTCTGTGCTGCGTCGGGGGCTCCGCCGGCATTTCGCAGCTGCGACGCGGTTCCAGGTTGAAGGAAGGCCGCCAGGGGCCTCCTGTGGCGGTCCCGATGCAGCCTGTGGTGCGGTGGTGGTGTCCGGGCAGCAGCGGGGCTCTGGGCTGCGTGGGGGCTCCGCCGGCATTTCGTCCTACCGGAAAGCCCCCCGCAGCTGCGACGCGGTGCCGGGCTGAAGAATGGCAGCCAGGGGCCTCCGACAAGATGGCCGCCGCATACTCTCATTCAAATCTCGGCAACGAGATCTCTTCCAGAGATCTTGTCTCCCGAGATCTCAGGACAAGATCTCGCTGCCGTGATTTGAATGAGAGTATGCGGCGGCCATCTTGCTGGAGGCCCCTGGCGGCCATTCTTCAGCCCGGCACCGCGTCGCAGCTGCGGGGGGCTTTACGGCTAGGACGAAATGCCGGCAGAGCCCCCCACGCAGCCCAGAGCCCCGCTGCTGTCCGGACACCATCACCGCACCACAGGCTGCATCGGGACCGCCACCGGAGGCCCCTGGCGGCCTTCCTTCAGCCCGGCACCGCGTCGCAGCTGTGGGGGGCTTTCCGGCTAGGACGAAATGCCGGCGGAGCCCCCCACGCAGCCCAGAGCCCCGCTGCTGCCCCGACACCACCACTGCACCGCAGGGAAGCTGCATTGGACCGCCACCGGATTTGTGAGTATATGGCCACCCCACAGAGCCCAACCACCCACAGAACACAGCCACCCCACAGAGCACCACTACCGCACCAGCCTGGACCACCGAACGACCCCAGTAACCACTCCTCTACCTTTGCTGATCCATTTGCTGGTAAGCTGAATTCGGACTGTAAGACAGACTCCCATTTGACACATTATTTTTTTCCCCCAATTTTCCTTCTGAAAATTTGGGGTGCGTCTTATGGTCCGTGCGACCCTGACTACAGAGGATAAGAGTGGTTTTAATGGCCTGGGACACACCTTAGATTTGACAAAAGAATTATGTTGACTGTAACCCCATCCTCTGTGGCCATATTGACCTGACATTCTGATATGTTGTCCACCTTGGATGCGCATTAGTGGATGTGTGCATTAGGATTTGAAGGGAATCGGTCATCACATTTATGGCTCATATTACTGTATTTTCAGTCCGAGTGCAATCTGACAAAACATCAGATCACACTCGGACCAATGTTACCTTATGGGGCGGTGCACATTCCCAACTTTTATTCCTCGGACAGAGTCTGTCCGAGGACAAAATCGCATCATGTTCGATTTGCATCTGATATTCGAATCGCTCTCGGCCATGCAAGTCAGTGAGTCCGTGGGAAAAAATTGGAAGGCTCCGAGTCCTAGTAGGGTCTTATTTTCATGGACAGATAGAATGGAGGAGACAATTTTTTTTTTTTTTTCTATCTTCCCCTCTTCCAAGAAAATTTTTTTTTCAGAATGAAATATATTTTTCAATGTCAGCATTTTGGGTTACATAGAACTTGTTGATGAACTTTTTTCATTGACTCCAGATGTTGACATGCAGTGTTTTAGCTTTATTAAACTTGTTCTGTAGATAAATAACACATTAATCTGCTCCAAAATAGCAGCAACACCTGCATTTTTAACATGGCATTTTGGCTGCAAAAAAAATAAGTTAAAAAAAATTGTGTGGGAACATAGCTTTAGAGGTATTTTCTAGGCTTTATGGAGTTGTTTAAAAATCAATAATGGTTGAAATTGCAAAGTGCGTGTAAAAACAAGCAACTTTGCAAGTTTAATCCTCTCCATGCAAAGTGCTTTTTAAAAGAGCTTGATGTAAAACTGGCCGTATCGCAGAGTGCACCATCCGGCCAGCTTTAAAGGGAACCTGTCATGTAAAATAATTGTATTAACCTGCAAATATGGGGTTAGTCTGCAAGGTAATAGCGTTCTGACACCAGCACTGAGAGCCCCGCTGCCAGGAGGAAATTAATTTTATTCCCCTTTGCAGCGTTCAGCTTCTAGTCATAGGTGTGGTGCTGGCATGGCTTCAGTATAAAGAGCGTTGGCTGTAACTGCACCCCCAGCACTGACTGATAGCCGGCCCTGATGCTGAGCCTGCTGTCAGTCAGTGACGTGGGTGCAGTCTCAGCCACCGCTCTTTATACACCGAGTGGTGACTGAAGCTGCGCTGGCACCACCCCTATGATTGGAAGCCAAACACTGCCGTGGGAATAAAGTTCACTACCTCCCAGAAGCTGGGCTTTCGGTGCCGGCTCCGTACAGTGTCAGAATATAACCCAATATCTGCAGGTCCGAGAGTGCACAGTTCTGTCCACCTGTGCAACCATGCTACAGGTCTGAGTTATTAATCTTCAGGATGGCACCGTGCCCCGGCAAACAGGAAGCTGGAAGACAGGGGAGCGATGCGTTCCCAAAGATGACACTTCAGAACAACTCTGGAAGCAGGATTTCATAACCCTAACTATTTATATTACATGTAGCTCTTTCAAAGACAAGTCCAGCAATACCTTTACATGGCAGTCCCCTGTTCCTTCGTTACTGTGAAATCAGCGTTTGAATTAATATGCAAATGAAGCTGAAGAACTACGATAGTTTGCAAATCTGAAGCCTTTGTCACTCCAGCTCTATTACCCGCTCAGCGCAGCTGCCTCCTGCTTGACTGATGGCCTCTTTCCCTGAAATCACACAGCATAGAGGCTGTCGGCCAAGCAGGAGGAGACTCTTGGCAGGAAATAGAGCTGGAGCGACATAGGCTTTAGCTCTACACCCTAGTTTTCATATCAAATGGGGTCATCATTAGGATATTCTCTGGCAGCCCCTTAAATAAGAGTCTCATAAATACATTCTAGAAGAAGCCCATATTTTCTAAGATGTGTTTTTGCTTTATGTTTGGAATGTCTTGTTTATGAGCTCATCATTATTTGCACTACTAGATTTCACCCTGAAAAGCCCCATCAAATAAATGTACAATATACAAGAAAGGACGCCGTGTGTAGCAATTCTTTTTCCCCGTGTATATGAGGGCTGGCTGCACAGTTTAAAACCTTCATCCTGTAGAGGTTTGCAATAGGTTTTCAGCAGAGATTTCACCTTTCCCAATGAATTTATTTCTGAGCCATTTCATAGCATGTACTGTAACAGAAAATCCACAGCAGATTTATTCTGCCATGTCTGAACTCGCCTTAATATTATGTCCCAGTGCTTACAATATAATTTATTTTTATTTGATTGCCATAAGGCCTTCATGTCTTTAAAAGCATGTCCAAGCAAGTGTTTTGCACATCGGTGCCTTCATCAGCGGTTCCCAATGGAAGAGACTTTTACTAAATGAATGGCAGAAAGGGTACGTAATGATTTCCTGTAGCTGAATTATTAGCCATTTTTACAGTAAAAATACTTTCTGGTCCCATCTGACTTTACGTCATCCTTAATGTTTCTATTAATTATTTATCAATTGGTTAATAATTTATATTGTATACTTCAGAGCTACTACGTGGTGGAAACTTGGGTCAAATTAGAATATCAGATTTCCAGATTATGGACCCAAAGTGGATTTTTTAAAATGTTTTGTATATCAATATTATGTGATTTTTATATCTTCTTTTATTTACATATTGCCAGATTATCCCACAGGAAACAATACAGGCGATCTGCAGGGGTGTCAGAAAAGGAAAGAGTTAACTTGTTAAGTGTGCCCATCAGACTAACCAGAATTTTTCAATGCAGACGATAACTTGCATATTTGCATTGATTAATAGGACTCCATGTGCCTATTCAGACTTGGTATTATTAACTTAAAGGGTTGACCACTACTAGACAGCCCATGCTTAATCACATCAAGGACAAATCTAAAATATAAACAAGTGATAATGACCTCCCACAGGGTCACATGACATTGTTGTGTCCCGTGAACGCTGCAGCCACTCAGTCGATGCTTATTAGGTGCAGCAGTCACATGTCACAACAATGTCACACAGCCGCATATTGGTTAGTATTTTGCATGAGTAGTTGTAAGCATGGGCGTACCCAGGATCAAAACTAGGGGGGGGGGGGGCAAGCCAATGTCACATCTTATACAGGTTACATCATATACAGTCATGGCCAAAAGTTTTGAGAATGACACAAATATTAATTTTTACAAAGTCTACTGCTTCACTTTTTCTAATGGCAATTTGCATATACTCCAGAATGTTATAAAGAGTGATCAGCTTAACAGCAATTACTTGCAAAGTCAATATTTGGCTAGAAAATGAACTTTATCCCCCAAAACACATTTCAACATCATTGCAGCCCTGCCTTAAAAGGACCAGCTAACCTCTTTTCAGTGATTGCTCCATTAACACAGGTGTGGGTGTTGAGGACATGGCTGGAGATCAATCTGTCATGATTAAGTAAGAATGACACCACTGGACACTTTAAAAGGAGGGTGCTTGGCATCATTGTTTCTCTTCTGTTAACCATGGTTATCTCTAAAGAAACACGTGCAGTCATCATTGCAATGCACAAAAATGGCCTAACAGGGAAGAGTATCGCAGCTAGAAAGATTGCACCTCAGTCAACAATCTATCGCATCATCAAGAACTTCAAGGAGAGAGGTTCCATTGTTGCCAAAAAGGCTCCAGGGCGCCCAAGAAAGACCAGCAAGCGCCAGGACCGTCTCTTAAAAGTGTTTCAGCTGCGGGATCGGGCTACTAGCAGTGCAGAGCTTGCTCAGGAATGGCAGCAGGCAGGTGTGAGTGCATCTGCATGCACTGTGAGACGGAGACTCTTGGAGCAAGGCCTGGTCTCAAGGAGAGCAGCAAAGAAGCCACTTCTCTCCAGAAAAAACATCATGGACAGACTGATATTCTGCAAAAGGTACAGACAGTGGACTGCTGAGGACTGGGGTAAAGTTATTTTCTCTGATGAATCCCCTTTTTGATTGTTTGGGACATCAGGAAAACGCCTCATTCGGAGAAGACAAGGTGAGCGCTACCACCAGTCTTGTCTCATGCCAACTGTTAAGCATCCTGAAACCATTCATGTGTGGGGTTGCTTCTCAGCCAAGGGAATCGGCTCTCTCACAGTCTTGCCTAAAAACACAGCCATGAATAAAGAATGGTACCAGAATGTCCTCCAAGAGCAACTTCTCCCAACCCTCCAAGAGCAGTTTGGCGATCAACAATGCCTTTTCCAGCATGATGGAGCACCTTGCCATAAAGCAAAGGTGATAACTAAATGGCTCAGGGAACAAAACATAGAGATTTTGGGTCCATGGCCTGGAAACTCCCCAGATCTTAATCCCATTGAGAACTTGTGGTCAATCATCAAGAGACGGGTGGACAAACAAAAAATTCTGACAAAATGAAAGCATTGATTGTGCAAGAATGGACTTCTATCAGTCAGGATTTGGTCCAGAAGTTGATTGAGAGCATGCCAGGGAGAATTGCAGAGGTCCTGAAGAAGAAGGGTCAACACTGCAAATATTGACTTGCTGCATTAACTCATTCTAACTGTCAATATAAGCTTTTGTTACTCATATGTTTGCAATTATATTTATGTCTGTGATAAAAACATCTGTCAAACAACCCTAAAAACCATAGGGCAGCAGATCATGTGAAAATATAATATTTGTGTCATTCTCAAAACTTTTGGCCATGACTGTAACACTGTACATTATGCTGCATATTAGATATGGAGCATTAGAACTGTTGTATATTGTATAATACAGCAGTGTATGCGACACTACGCTGTATATACCATATATTATACATGGCACACTAACCTCTATACAAAGAATAAGAGGCATTATAACCTGCATATGAAAAGTATAATACAGCAGTGTATATACGCTCTATATACCGCACACAATGTGTATGACCCTGTATACACCATATACTACACTCTTATTTTGAAGTAAAAAAAAAACAAAACAGGAACAAATACGATACTTAAAATAAAGAACAAGTAAAGTTAAAAATCAACAAACTTACTGGTATTTCAATAGAAACTACGGGCCTGCTTTTGGCTAATGAGATGGTCAATGTTCGGTTCCATATTTGTCACAAGTGAAGCAATTTTTCTCTTTCTTGATATCATTATTTCCTAGGATTCCAAATTGCTATTAGTAAAATACCAATATATATACAGCGCTACAAAAACAATATACCAGCAATAAAACTGCCCACACAGAGACATACAGACTGCACTACCCATCACTGCAGCCTTGCCAATCCATATAATTTCAGCCTCATCAGTGCACATATTGGCGCAACTACGCTTTTCGCTCAGGCTGAGACTGGTGTGGTGCGAGAGTTCCTAATAGGCAGGTAAATGTCCCCAATAGGCAGCATTGGTCCCCAATAGGCAGGTAAATGTCCCAATAGGCAGCATTGGTCCCCAATAGGCAGGTAAATGTCCCAATAGGCAGCATAGGTCCCCAATAGGCAGCATAGGTCCCCAATAGGCAGCATAGGTCCTCAATAGGCAGCATAGGTCCTCAATAGGCAGCATAGGTCCCCAATAGGCAGCATAGGTCCCCAATAGGCAGCATAGTCCTCAATAGGCAGGTAAATGTCCCAATAGGCAGCATAGGTCCCCAATAGGCAGGTAAATGTCCCAATAGGCACATAGTCCCCAATAGGCAGGTAAATGTCCCAATAGGCAGGTAATGTTCCAATAGGCAGCATAGTAGTCCCCAATAGGCAGCATAGATAGTCCCCCGTAGGCAGCATAATCCCCCCATAGGCAGCATAATCTTCCATAGGCAGCATAATCCCCAATAGGCAGCATAGTAATCCCCAATAGGCAGCATATCCCCCATAGGCAGCATAATCCCCCATAGGCAGCTAGTATCCCCCATAGACAGCATAGTCCCCATAGCAGCATAGTCCCCATAGGCAGCATAATAGTCCCCCATAGCAGCATAGTAGTCCCCAATAGGCAGCATAATCCCCCATAGGCAGCAAAATCCCCCCATAGGCAGCATAGTCCCCTAATAGGCAGCATAGTCCCCTAATAGGCAGCATAGTCCCCTAATAGGCAGCATAGTCCCCTAATAGGCAGCATAATCCCCCCATAGGCAGCATAGTCCCCAATATGTAGCATAGTAGCCCCCAATAGGCAGCATAATCCCCCCATAGGCAGCATAGTCCCCCAATAGGCAGGTAAATGCCCCAATAGGCCGGGACCGGCGTTAAAAAGAAAAAAAAAATGCCAATACTCACCTATGTCCCCCGCTGCTCTGAAGAAGTGCGCGCTGGACTCCGTCTTCTCCTGGCACAGGCGACGTGACGTCATCAGGGCGCGCAGGCGGCGTGTTGACGATCACGTTGTCTGTTCTGCATATGGAAGGTCGCAAGGCCTTCCTCACCACATTCCGCCCACGATTAAAAGGCCCGCCGGCACTGAACTGTCAGTTCAATGTCGGCGGGGCCAACGGGCCGGTTCTTTAATTGTGCGCCCCTGCTTCTAGGGGGGGGGGCAGCTGCCCTCCGCCCTCGCCCACCGTGGGTACGCTCATGGTTGTAAGCCAGAGGAATAGAACCCAAACTGAGGAAACATAATTGGGCTTTGTTCGTTTTTACTTTTGGACCCAAATTTGTCAAGCACTGAGCGGTAACGTCACTGAAGAGACCGGGAGTTCCATGGCTATGAACTCCAATTGCCTTACTGACGTCAGCCCTTGGCACTGAAGCTTCACATGCAGCTCAGTGTCTCCTGGATGCCGGGTTGAATGGTCGCATTTTATGTGATCACTCAGCAAAGCACTCAGATGTAGCTGAGTTGGGCTCATCTAAGGACAAATGGAATATCGGCAGACAGGTGAAGATTTGTTTTTTTATTTTTCTTTGGCTATTAATGGGTAAAAGAGGATCGGGGAGCTTTTATTTCAATGAAAGGACTTTACTCTGTGTCTTTATTAAGTTTGACTATGGGGTAAGTAATGGGGGTAATGTAAGCGAACATAAAATAGCTGACATCAACCCCAATACTATTACCCCACTTGTCACCGCACCAGGGCAAGTGGGAAGATTGGATGGCAAGCTCCAGAATTGGTGCATCTAATGGATGTGTCATTTCTGGGGCGGCTGAGGATTGATGTTTTTAGTCTGAGAGGGGGCCAAAATCCCTGATCCCTTTGTAGGCTATTAATATCAGCCTTTGCTGGTTATTAATTATAGGGAGGACTCCACGCCATTTTAAGAAAATTAAGGGGGACTTCATGCCATTTTTTTCTTTTATCTATTAGTAAAATGCATGTAAGTAAGCTACACAGGCACTGCACTGATTATATATCTCATTGACACCTATCTCCTATCTATATCTGGAAATAAGATTGTTTTATTAGTTAGTAATTCTCTGTCATTTCAAGATAGTTAACTGTCTGTAAAAGCTGATGTTAAAAACGCATTGCATATGCATGTCAGACTGATGCTACTTGCTAAAAATCGCATTGTACTAGCATGACTCGTCCTACTTAAGGATTTACATTGGACCGAATTTTTAAACGCTAGCGTGACTCTGGACTAAGTAATAAGTAACATAGAATTAAAATTCCCTCTGTTCTTAAAGAGTATTTTTAGTAAGAGGTAAAAACACGCACTTTTGCAATCACTTGGCAATTTTACCTATTTAACAAGATGAGACAACCCCTTTATTTTATTGATTATAGTATTTAGTCCTCTGATCTCCATAAAGAGAATCTTCTATGGATTTGCACGTGTTGTATCCTTCCCTCTGTTTTAGGTTACATTTATTGAGAATCACTTGATTGCTCCATCCCTCTGGCCAAATGTCACAAGTTTTCCTCTGGCTCTAGTGCAGTTGTCTGATTTTACACCAGGACCACAGGTCTGTTGGTGATGATGGTAGACTGCTGGGCTTTCCAGATACAAAAAAGAAAGCAAACTGTGGAATCTGTTTTGTAGGACAAGCTATGGTCTGCCCCAATTAGTCAGTCTAAAATTGGTTACACTCAGAAAGTAATGCAGGATTGTAATCTGTGAAGTATAGAGCGATCGTTCATGTCATCGTTCGGTCATGCAGTATCATGACCTTTTTACACAGGGCGATGTGTTACTGATGAACATAATTGTTCCGATCACCCAATGAACAAGTGTTCTACTCTCTCGTCCGGTCATTAGTGGTATGGCTACACGTTCAGCTTATTGAGAGCCGATTTCCTGTAAATGTTTGTTCCTTGACTGTCTATTCACCCGATTGCACCTCAAGGCTGGCCTTACATCTTACATGAAAGTCAGCCAAAAATTATTCCTGCTGACCCCATTATACATATGTATAATACTGTTTTTATTGTGCCCACCTGATTCTGCCAAACATGCACATGTTCTCAGTAGATCGAGGGAATAAACAGCTGCAACACACCTTTGGCACCAGTTTATTTCCTTTAAGAATACAAAGATTGAGAATGTTGAAATCTTACACGACAGACCCTTCTTTCCATGACTGCTAGACCCTTTCTCACAATAAACACCCCCAGCCATCAGCAAGCCATCGGCTATACTGGGGATAGATGATAACTTGCAACCAAGTTAAAGAAGCACTGCCATTAAGGTTTTTATTACATACCTATAATGTAGGGTGAGTGTGTTACTATACCCACTTATCGCTGCTCTCCCCAGGATCCAGCGCCGTACTCCTCAGTGACGTCACTGCAGTTGTGACCAGCTGGCTTACTTTATGCTCAATGCGTGAATCGGAGGTCTCTTTTATAATGCAAGTCTATCTGGCTTCATTCTGATGCTCCGTAGACTTATACTGTACAGTTCACACAGAGCACAGCGTGACCCGGAGAGTCTGCAGAGCAGTGACGTCACTGAGAAGAGGAGAAGAGCGGTGCTGGATATCGGCGAGAACGGCGGTAGGAGAGTATATTAACACACTCACACTATATTACATTTACATATACACAGATTTAATGAATAAAAAAACTTAATGGGAGTGTTTCTTTAATACTCCAAAGATGGGGATTCACTAATCACTTTCTGCCATGGCTTACAGCCCTGTATACAACCACCCCCTGCTATGTTGTTCTATTATGCAGTCTTCTCCTACATCTGTTTCTAATAAGAAGAGCCAACTCAATACAAGGCCCCTCTCACATATCGTATATACTCTGGTCATGCTCATCCACCATAACCAAAATATAAAGGTTATTAAGACTGTAAGAGTACACCCGGGTAATATTGGTGTACACAAGAACCGTTCTTTATCATTTCTGTGACACCCTGTGGTATAGTTACCACATAAATACTACTGTTTATATTTCATATTCTTTAGTCATCACTAAATTAGAAGACAAGGTGTTTTTGTGACGTGTACTGTACCTTTCATCGTTGTGAAATATGAAAACACCTTGTGAGCTTGCCACTTCCTTTTGACAGGTAAATTTGACTTTTAATACTGTTTATACTGTATATTTTGGCCAGCTGTAATAAAGAAAATTGGACAAAATCCATATATTGTATCCATAATTGAAAATAGTTTTTTTCCATTGTCACAGGATATTTCATATTTAGACAACTCTGCAATCGTGGGATTTTGTTTGTTGAAGGGAATCTGTCAGCAGGTTATTGCTATGTAATCTGAAGACAGCTGGAGATGAGATCTGAAACACAGAATTTAGCGATGTCCCTTTTTTGGCTGTGTTTTCTTTACTTAAAATGAAGGTTTTATCGCCATGAGATTATCACTGCCTGGACTACATCTCATGTAACTGCTAGACCTACCACACCTTTTCCTCTGATAAGCAGCTCACTGTCAATAGACAATGTAAACAGAAAGCTGTGGTGTAGACAGGGTTTAGCTGCATCTAAAAAGTCTGAGTGTGACAGATTGCTGCTAACAGATTGCCTATAAAGGGTAGATT
This sequence comes from Oophaga sylvatica, assembly GCA_033576555.1. Taxonomy (NCBI): domain Eukaryota; kingdom Metazoa; phylum Chordata; class Amphibia; order Anura; family Dendrobatidae; genus Oophaga; species Oophaga sylvatica. The sequence continues at coordinate 13,148 of JARQOD010013335.1, forward strand.
AGAGCTTCCCCTCTACATCATCTAAGGATGATATCATATAGAGCCTTAAGGGTATGCCACACTATGCGAGATCGCTAACCATTTATGACGCAGTAGCGATCTCCTTAGTGACTTAGCTGTGTGACATGTAGCAGCAATGTGGCCCCTGCTGAGATGTCGCTGATCGCTTATGAACGTTCTGAGCCGTTTTTTGGTTGTTGGTGTCCCGCTGGTGAGCCTGAATCGTGAGCGTGACACCCTTTATGAACGACTTCACCAGCGTCGCAGGTGGGACTAGGTTTTCCCAACGACCGCAGAGGTCGTTATACAGATCGCTGATGAGTTGTGTTTGGAATCACCGATCGCAGATGAGTTGTTTGGAATCTAACTAGCGATCACATAGCGATCACACTAGCGATCTCGCCAGGTCGTGTCGTTGTCGTGATCGCTGGTGCGATCACTAAGTGTGGCAGTGCCTTTAAAGGGAACCTGTCAGCAGGATTGTGCACTGTAACCTACACACGATGTCAGGTCGGCGCCGTTATACTGATTAAAATGATACCTTGGATAGTGAAATCCATCTTGTGATTGTACTTTAATCTTTATTTTCAGTTTTGTGTTAATGATATGCTCATGTCCTAAGGCGGGGCTGGTGTGTGTGGTACGCAGATTAGATATTCATAATGCAGACTGCTGACAGGTCACTGTTCCCTCACTGCCCCCTAGTTTGCATAATAAATATCTGTATATACTTTAAAAAATAAAAATGCGCTTCTGCAGGCATGTGCCAGTTGTGGCACTTGCTCTGCAGCAAAATCGCATGTTGTGTGCCAATAATACCTTTTTTTCAGGTTATTCAGCTAGGGGGAAAAAAATCAATTTGAAAATGGCGTCTGCGCACCTGTGCAGTCGCTGCTATCGGTTTCTAGCTGTGATCCGAGAGCTGCTACTGCGCAGGTGCGGGTGCTGACGGCAGCGTCGGGTGTTGATGCGAGAGACCTGCATGAGAATCGTGCGAGTTTCTTGCAAGTGTGATCCCGGCCTAATCAGTATAACGGCGCCGACCTGACACTGTGTGTAGGTTACTGTGCACAATCCTGCTGACAGGTTCCTTTTAATGACTGAAATGTATATCAATAAGAATCCTCACTGACTGTGTTTGCTGTGGTGTTTTATTCGCCTTTTTCCACTGTATTTGAAAAATTATTGATGCAGATTTGAAGCGGCGTTTTTTTTTTTTTTTTTTTAATGCATTTTATTTTTCTTTAGTACAGAAAAGCTTTGATTCTGCACCAAAAATGCAACTGTGGATTTTTTTTTTTTTTTTTTACCAAGAGGTTTTTTTATTTTTTGGGAAAAATACACAGTTCAGCTGTGTTTTTAGATTAACTGTAGGGATGAGTGTGCATGAAATTATATTCACTTTACTTGGACTGTTAGGCCGGGATCACATTTGCGAGTGCAATGCGAGAAACTCGCGCGAGTCTCTGGCCTCAATACCCGACACTAAACCCCCCCGGGACTCCCCCCCGGAGCGTTCAGCTGTATGAAAACATTCCGCCGCACACTCCCGGGCCCGAGGCCGGCCCGGGAGTGCCGGGTAAAGGGGGGAGAGACTTGCGAGGGGTTTTTCGGGATTTCCCAAGAAGTGTGACCCCAGACTTAAACTAAGCAGTGCACATGCACCAAAAAAAAAAAAAACAGAAAAAAGCACAATTTTTTCGGCTACGATGGAAAATTTTCCTTACGTTATTTTTTTTTTTAAAGCCGTGGTTTTTTTTTTTGGGGTTTTAAAAAAAACTAACCCCAAAATTTTCATCCGTTCTGTATCTGTAATTTCAAAACTTTATACCCGGGGGATCCCCGCGGGGTCCATAAATTTGGGTGCGTAATTTTTTTTGCGTGTTTTTTTTTACAACAACACGGGGGGGCTGGAAGCAAAAAACAATTTTTGGGAAGTGGAGGATGCCAGAGCAACTTTTGGGGAGTGTTTCACTTTTTTTTTTTTTTTGAAGCCTGTAAAGCAGTGGGCCCCCTCCTTTTGGGGGGAGGGCCCCATTTTAGCTTGAGAGGCGTCCCCCACCCATCCCGCTACAGTAGTGACACCCCAACCCCCATTACGGGGTTTTAAAATTTGCCAAAAGGTTTTTTCCCCCAAAAAACAAACCCCGAATCAGTATAAAAAAATTTCCCCTTTTCCCCCCATTAAAAACCCTTTTTTTTTTCTCTATCCAGCACTCCCAAAACACTTTTTAATCCGCTTCAGGGAACCCCCCCCTGGGGTTAAAAAAAACCCGTCTCCCCCCCTTCCATACTTAAAGAAAAAAAAAACCCCCCAAAGACCCCCCAAAAAGCATTCAGAAAAATTTCCCCTTTTTTGCTGAGGGGCCCCAAAAAAATTTCCCCCCTTCTGGATGTTCTCTTATACCTGTTTGCAAAACCTGGGCTAATGCCCCCCCTGGGAGGGGGGGCCCCCCGCCCCCAAAAAAATGGGGGCCCCAAGCCAAATTTTTTGGTCCCGAGCTACAGGTTTGGGGGGGTGACCCCTGCTGAAAAAGGGAGGTAAAAAGGAAAAAAAAATTCAAAATAGTAAAAAAATTTTTTAAAAAACCCCCTATTTTGGGGGGTAAAATTGAAGTAAAAGCTTTAAAGGGAACCCCTCAACCCCCCAAAAAACGCTGGTTTTTAAACCTTTGGGTTTTAAACCCCTACTGAGGTTAACGCGGGTTTTGTGCCGTCCCCCGGGGGCCCGCTTGCGGGTCATTTGGGGGATCGGGGAGAAAAAAAAACTTTTTTCCCCCCCGGCAGCATTCGGTATCAGTCGTTTTTGGGGGGGCCCCCCCCCGGGGCATTTACCGCTTTTGGGATACAAAACTGCCCCTATAAAACCCCGCCCC
>JARQOD010013336.1:0-16021 GCA_033576555.1 Oophaga sylvatica
TTCAAGACCTCTTCCTATCTGTTGAGACATTTTGCATATTTAATTTCCCAGAGGAGCACGCAAGGCTTTTAAGTCTCCTTATACTGGCATGTGAGAGCTGGCATGTCACACTCCACAAGGAGAAACCCTACCCCTTAGATCTCAATGTAACACTACACACGCATTACTAATTGCTAACTGAGGGGACAATAAAAATAACGCCGGATTACTTTTTTTTAGGATGTGCTTGTTGTAAAATCTATTCCCGTATTTTTGGTGATGTAGAGTTGCAATGCAGCGTCAGTCAGTATACTAAAGTGCTGAAAGTAAAATAACCTCCTTAGAAGGCTCAGACTGGCCCATAGGGAGCAGGGAATTCTCAGGTGGACCCTGTGCAGATCTGGGCCAACAACCCCATTGTATGGGCAATACTTGGCATAATTCACTTGATTCACTCTGTACAAAAAAAGCAGCATCTCATCATGCATTTACCAAACTACCCAGTCTATTATTATATAGAGATATAGGTAAATTTGTGAATGAGGATAGTGTAATAATTGTATGCAGGTGAAAAGTGGGCCCCACAAAGTCAATGTTACTGGTGGGCCCTTGGCACCCCAGTCCGACCCTGCTCATTAGTACTCATATACAATACAATTACAACTGTCAAGGAGTCCAGATGGGAACAAGACGGTATAATAATACAAAGTGCCATACATACAATATTTTATGGTAGAGATAAGACCTGTGAGAGTTCCCTTTGAGGGCAATCACCATTTATTAGGTATGAAAATATCTCTCATCTTGATGATTTTCTAAGAACACTTATAGGAACCAAATTACACAAAGGTGAACAAACATTCAGAAGTCAGCTTGTGATTACAAGTCCCAGCCTAGGTCCACAGATTACCTGCTTCATTGAAAGCGCCGTTTGATGTTGCCTGTCCTCAGTGGGTTGCCGATCAGATCACAAGTGGAGGTGTGTTACCGGAGATGAAAGAACATGTTGTACTCCGAGCTCTGCACCCAAGATAATAGCACATACAGCGGGGAACAGCTTCATTGTCATGCCGAAGCTAAAAAAAAACCCTCAAAAAAGTTATCCTATATGTGCATCAAAAATGATAGAAGGAAATAGAAGGAAATAAAAAGCCGACACCTGGCCTATAGAACGAGGTGACATTTAAGCCGTAATTTCAGTAAACATTTTAGATTCTGCAGTAAAACATTTCAATTGTTTGTTCATAAGATTTACTCCTTTTAATAAGCTTTTCTTGATCCGTGAGTGTTTGTTAAATTGTGTCTATGTTTGTTTGCCGACAGATGAAGAACATGATGCTCCTCCATGGAAACTGGCCCAATCTGTTCTTATGGTTCATACAATAGAATAGGGACAGTTATGGGTTATCCACGTCATGAACAGACTCTTTCTAGTCAGTAGATTGTTTGCAGCATAAGGAGTGGCACTTAAAGAGTTGGTATTTTTTCATTATCCAAATACCACCAACAGTCCCATCAATGGTCACCCTCCCTCATCTACTTTGTACTTAGCTCAAGCCGCATCAATCGAGGACACTGCCAAATGAGTCTATAGACCAGCTAGTCTGTATAGACTTGATGCTGGAGCTTTTATAGACTCAGGCTAAAGGCATCCTTACTGCTCTCTATGGCTGGGTATGGTCGCAGCTATGGTAAACCCTGCTTGTCAACCTCCCTCTCACTCTTTCCTATTTGGCACCCAATGGGTTGTGGATCTCCACCACCGCTACACCAGGGTTCACCACTGAAATGGTATCCCAAAACATGGAGACAGAGCTTGTTGACACCTAAATCGAAATGGCAGTGGCATCCTGATATGACACTGGAGTTCGGATAATGGCTACTGTGGAGGCCGAACCAAAATTGGTAATGGCGTCCAAATGATAGAAAAAAAACAAAGGATTTTTAACAACGTTGATATTGATGGCTTATTCCTAGGTCATCAATATCAGATCTATGGTGGTCCAACTCCAACTGAGCACAATATGCCCAAGATCGGTGTTCCTCAACTGCAGTCCTCAAGAGCCACCAACAGATCACGGTTTTCCTTAGAATGACTCAGGTGATAATTCTAACACCCGTGCTATACCAATGAATCCTGAATCATGATCTGTTGGTGGGCCTTGAAGATTAGAGTTGAGGCACACTGCCTTAGGTTTTTAGCAGCACAGCTTCTTACATTCTTTTTTATTACTTCACGTCACGGCATAACGGAATCCCACAACCTCCTCAGCCCCTCTCACAGTGAAAGAGTTTAGTGGGCGAGTGCAAGGAGTGAGACCTCGCTCATTCACAGCAAGGAGGGTTGTGGAACCCAACAATCTATATGTTTGGACTAGACTTTTGCTATGAAGACGAGCCATTTAGGGGCTCCTTAGGGGGGACACTTGTGACACCTTTTAATAATTAGTATTTTTAAGAAAATTCCCAAGTCTGAGGCTGCCCACTTTTTCCTTACAATAAATAGGCAGCCTCAAACTGGGAAAAGGATCTCTTAAAGCAATACTAGTGGCGTCCTGCCATGAAACAGCATCTCCTTCAGCTTCCAGATCAGCAGGAATGCCACTGTGGGAACTGATTGATGGTGAAGTAATTAAAGGGCCACAGCCAAGTCATCAAGACTGCTGAATTAGTTGCATCTTTTCATCTGCCATGTGCCTATGACAGAAATGTACTCTAGTCATGTACACGATGGACTGGAGGACAGTTCTGCTATAATGTACACTATTTATAGTGTATTTGTAGGACTGTACTTGGTCACACCCCACTAATGTCTGCCTATTTTTTAAAAATATTTAGAGTTGAGAGTCCTCAGTGGTTGATACCTTTTAATGGCTAACTGAAAAGATGGTAACAAATTGCAAGCTTTCGAGACTACTCAGGTCTCTTCATCAGGCAAAGACTAATACAAAATCTGAAGAATCACATATTTGTACACAAAGCAGCACAGAAAAAAACCGGATTACTTACCGGTAATGCTCTTTTATAGAGCCCACGACAGCACCCACTGAGAGAGGGGATCCGCCCCTAGGAACAGGAAACCTACAGAGAGATAAAAGGGGCGGCCCCCCTCGCTCCTCAGTTGGTTTACAGAGAATGAGAGGAACCGCCACACAAGTTTCAGTTAATTTGCACCATAACATGTTTAACATATATATACATATTTACACTGCTGGACTATATACATAGTCAATATAATCAATCCTTCACCAAACAGAATGCCCGGTGTATACCACAACTAGGGGAGGGAAGTGAGTGGGTGCTGTCGTGGGCTCTATAAAAGAGCATTACCGGTAAGTAATCCGGTTTTTTCTCTTCGCCACGACAGCACCCACTGAGAGATTTTCAGAGACAATTATCTGGGAGGGATCACCGTGTCAAGGATTGATCTACCAAACACTAGATCTGATGAGGAGGATAGATCTAATCTATAGTGTTCATAGAAGGTGAAGCCCAGGTTGCGGCCTTACATATAAGGTCTATCGGGACATCTGCTCTTTCTGCCCAAGAAGACGATATGGCTCGTGCGGAATGTGCCTTCACGCCCTGTGGTGGAATTTTCTTTTTGCCACATACGCCAGTGCTATTGCGTCTCTAATCCATCGAGATAGCGTGCTTTTCGTTACTCCTGTACCTTTGCGGCTGCCCTGGAAAGAAACAAAGAGAGACCTACTCTTCCTCCAGGGGCTAGTCCTATCTAGATATGCTAAGATTGATCTTTTAACATCTAAGGTATGGAATTTCTCTTCCTGTGGTGATGAGGGGTTGTCATAAAAGGAAGGAAGATAAATTTCTTGAGATCTATGAAGATTAGTTGATACTTTAGGAAGATAAGACGGGTCAGTTTTTAATACTATCCTGTCAGAATATATAGACAAGAAAGGGGGATCTATTGACAAGGCGTGGAGATCACTCACTCTTCTTGCTGAGGTCAAGGCTACTAGTAAAACAGTTTTTAATGAGGCATACTTTATTGGAACTGACTGAAGGGGTTCAAATGGACTTTCTGTTAAGGCGTCTAGGACTAAGTTTAAGTCCCAAGATGGCATTTGAGGTATATGGACTGGTTCTGCTCGATGGCATGCTGATATAAACCGAGCTACCCATTTATTGCCTGCTATGTCATGACTATATAGGGCACCCAGAGCCGATACCTGGACCTTAAGAGTATTTACCGATAGGCCTAATTCATGCCCTTTTTGTAAAAATTCTAGAATAGCTGGGATAGGTATTTCACTAGATAGACGTACTGAATGAAAAGTCAGAAATTTCCTCCAGACTCTGGCATATATATTAGTAGTGGACTCCTTCCTGCTATGTAGGAGCGTATTAATCAGTCCGTTCGAAAATCCTCTTAGTTTTAATAACTGCCTTTCAAATTCCAGCCGTGAGGCGCAATCCTTTGACCTGAGGGTGATAGAAGGGCCCCTGTGAGAGAAGGTCCCGGTCCCAAGGGAGGATCCATGGATCCGAAATCAACATTGCTCTCAGCCACGAGAACCATGGCCTTTTGGGCCAGAACGGGGCTATTAGGATTACTCTCGCTCTTTCCTCTCTTATTTTCCGGATGACAATCGGTAACAGAATCATTGGAGGAAAGGCATAGGCCAAGTGGAATGTCCACGGATCTGCAAGGCGTCTAGAATGTCCGGATTGTCCTGCCTGAATAAGGAGGCGAACCTTTTTACCTGCCTGTTGTTTCGTGTGGCAAACAGGTCTATATCTGGTGTGCCCCATTTGAACGTTATGCTTTTGAAGATGCGATGATTGAGTATCCATTCCCCTTGGTGTAGGGTATGACGACTGAGAAAATCTGCCTTGACATTGTCTATTCCTCTGACGTGCAGGGCCGACAGGGATAGGAGATGACTTTCTGCCAATGTTAAAATTTTTTCTGCAATAAACATGAGTGGCATTGATCGTGTACCTCCTTGGTGGTTTAGGTATGCTACTGAGGTGCTGTTGTCCGACAAGATCCTTGTATGAGACCCTTGTAGCTGCGGAAGGAAATTACATATGGCATGATATATAGCTTTTAGCTCTCTCATATTTGATGAATCCTCTGATTCTGACTTAGACCACTGTCCCTGCGCCACATTATCCTCCCAATGAGCCCCCCATCCCAAAGGGCTGGCATCTGTGGTTACTATATTTGAGGGAACCACTATCCATGGAACACCTCCCGACAGATTATCTGAATCTAGCCACCAGGTTAGGGAACTGATTACCTCTGGGGTCAGGGATATTTTATTTTCTAACTGTCCCTGTAATATCTCTTCTTGCTGCAGGATTAATCTTTGCAGTTTCCTGGTATGAAATTGGGCCCACCGAACTGCCGGAATACATGAGGACAAAGAGCCCAGCAAAGACATGCCTTCTCTTAGAGATAGTATAGGATCCTGTATTACCGTTTGTACCTTATTAATTACAGTTAATTTCTTTGCCTCCGGTAGCCGACATTTTTGACTTACTGAGTCTAGATGAAGGCCTAGGAACGTCTGACAGGTTACCGGCCGTAGCCTTGATTTTTCCCAGTTGATCAGCCAACCTAAGTTCTGTAGGGATGAAATTACATCAGACAGTCTGTGCTCACATTGTTGGAATGAATTTCCTACTATTAGCAGATCATCCAGGTACGGAATTACTAGTGTGTCTCTTACTCGTAAATACGACATCACCTCCAGCATCAGTTTTGTGAAGACGCGTGGTGCCATAGATAGCCCGAATGGCATTGCCGCAAACTGCAGATGACGGATTTGGCCTTCTAATGTGACCGCCACTCGGAGAAAGCGTTGATGCGAGATATGTATTGGTAGATGATAATATGCATCTTTGAGATCCACGACCACCATGTAGCATCTGGGAAATAAGAGTTTTATCGCTGATCTTATAGACTCCATTTTGAAGGTTCGGGTTTTCAAAAAGGTATTCAGTTTTTTTAGATTAACTATGGTCCTAAATGAACCGTCTGGTTTAGTTACCAGAAATAAAGGAGAGTAAAAGCCCTTCTCTTTTTGATTTACCGGAACCTCTACTAACACTTTCTTGGATAGTAGGCCTTTTATTTCTAATTCTAACGCCTCTTGTTGAGCCTGGGATTTTAGAGAAGTCAATAGAAAAGAGTCCGGAGGATTCCGGACAAATTCTAATATTAGTCCTGATTTTATAATATTAATGGCCCAGGGGTTAGTTGTAATTTGTTCCCACTGATAACCGAAGTGTAATAGTCTGCCACCCACCGGTAAGTTGGTACTAGCGGAACTTATCTCCCGATCTGAAGGGACGTTTACCGAATAGGTTTCCCTTTTGTTTGAAATCCCTGTTATTCCAAGAATTCTGGGACTTATAATCCTTCCTTCTGCTAAACGATGGTCTCCTGAATGCCCTCCTGTAGGATGGAACGTATGGATTAGGGAAGCCTTTTTTCCTTTCTCCTGCTTTGGTTAAGATATCATCCAAAACTGCACCAAATAGGTACTCACCCTGACAGGGTATAGCGCAGAGTTTTGATTTAGCTTGCGTATCCCCCTTCCATCCTTTCAACCATAACGCCCTTCGGGCTGCATTGGTTAGTCCTGCTGTTCTTGCCGCTAGGCGGAGAGAGTCTACTGAGGTGTCTAAAAGAAATGCTGCTGCACCTTTAATTAAAGGGATGGAAGATCGTAGCTTGTCTCTGGAGAGGCCCTTCTTTATATTTTCCTCCAATTAATCTAACCAAACTAACATGGCCCTGCCTGTACAAGTGGCCGATATTGCGGGTTTAAATGCCCCTATACACGACTCCCAGGACCTTTTTAGGAGTGCATCTGCTTTACGGTCTAGGGATCCGACAAAATTCCAGCATCCTCTACTGGTAATGATGACTTGCGGGAGGTTGATGCTACAGCAGCATCCACCTTGGGTGCTTTCTCCCAGGAGGCCAGGTCCTTATCATCAAAGGGGTATCGTCGTTTTGACGCGGCTGGCATATAACCTTTCTGCCCTTGTTTTTCCCACTCTTTCTTTACTAATTCCTTAATAGCCGGATCTATTGGGAACACTCGCCGTTTGCGCTGGGAGATACCCGCGAACATGATCTCCTGAGGAGTTTTAGGGTCTTTTGTATCCGATAATCCCATAGTGTTTCCAACTGACTTAATTAGATTATTAATACTATCCGTCGGAAAACAAGTGTGCTCCTCCTCCTCTGATGAACCTGATTCACGTGAAGCGTCTGAATTGAGTTCCCCGCTGTCCGTGGAGGATCCCACCTTAGGTGGGGTTATCTCACTAAGGGATTTCCTTCCCGTAATACTACTGGCTCCCCCTAGGGCCTGTAACTCCTCTCTGATCATCAGGCGGATATCTTCTGCTCTCACAGAACTTTCCTCCTGTAGCGTATGGCTAATACAATCCTGACATAATCTTTTGGGATAATTGTCCGGAAGAGGTTGGGAGCATAAGGCACATTCTCTATGTTTGGTCTTTTCCTCTTTTTGGCCTAGGAACACACAAACCAGGAGGGGGAAAGGGCCATCAGCTTGACAGGTGTGATATATAACACTCACCCAGTGAAGCTTTTTAACAAGATGGTACCGGTCTTAAGGATGGAGGGTCCGGCTGCGATATGGAGCGACTTGTTTTCCCTCCAGATCTGCTTGTGGAATCACTCTGCTTAGAGCGTACACTTCCACTTTTTCTGCCGCTGCTGCTGCCGCTGTGATGTGGCACCACCAGCTCCTCAGGTGGGCGCAAAGCAGGATCGTTTGGGGACGACATTGCTGCGCACCGCTATACCATATGATCGGTGCTTTTATGCAGCTTCCCCATTTTTTTTTTTTTTTTTCTTTAGCGCCGACCCGGAAGTGCAAGGTTCACTTCCGGGTTCTCTGCCACCCTGCGCCTGCGCGGCCTCTGATCTTTCACAGTGCAGCTTCCGGGACCGCTCCTGAGCACATGCATTGCGCCGGCCGCTGTGGTCCCGTCCCTACAGAGAGAGAGAGGCGATGGGACCTTCATCTTGACCTGCCGAGGCTCCCAGCGTAATCAGGTAGGGCAGCCTCGGCTAAACATATGACACCTATATTACATGCGAGCCAGAGCAACACTGCTCCTGGCCTCGCACCTGGGAATCTTCTTCTCGTGACGGTGGGCTGTACCTGCCGCTGCCGTCCTCAGACCCACGGTCCGTTACCTCCAGATATGCGGTGTCTTTTCCTTCTCAGCTGAGGAGGGAATAACCCCCGACGCTGCTTCTGGCGCTGGAGCCCCTGCGCTCCCAAAGAAACCGCACAGGCGGCTATCCAGCCCAGGAATCCTCTTCTCAAGTAGGTTCCTCTCCTAGGAACAGGAAACAACTGAGGAGCGAGGGGGGCCGCCCCTTTTATCTCTCTGTAGGTTTCCTGTTCCTAGGGGCGGATCCCTCTCTCAGTGGGTGCTGTCGTGGCAAAGAGAAAAATGCAATAGGTAAGACAAGTGACGTGAAGCAGAATAGTCATTATGGCAGAGGGATGAGCATAAATATTGGAACAGTTCATAGATAAGGAGTGTGAAAGTTTTATTACCCTCTGATTGGGGTCTGGTAATGTTTTGTGATGTTTTCACAGGGTATTTGGAGTAAATTCCTTAATTGATATAGAGCGTCATAAATCCGTGTGACAGGTTCATTCCAGCATTAAGAGTGTCAAAGGTCACCATCAATTTGTATTCGAAAATTCTTCTTTGTCTCCGAGATGTGAAATTGCCTCTCAGTACAAGTATTTTCATATGTTATGATCAGGGGAGCAAAAATGTTTTGCCACAGGTAGATCCATTCTTTTTTCTCTTATTGTGTGGCGATGAGAATTCATCCTTGTTCTCAGTTTTTGCCCGGTCTCCCCCACATACAGACCCCAGTTGGACATTTAGTACATATAATTAGGTACACCACATTAGATGTGATGCAGCTGAAAGTACCTGGTATCTTGTAGTCCCGATGGGAGTTGGGGATCTTTATCTTGTCCGTGGTCATTATAAATGGACAAGTTTTGCATTTCTTCTGGTTGCAAGGAGAGGTTCCTGCAGCTGTTGGGGAGGACAGGGAACTTCTGACAATGATGCTTCTTAGATTTGGGGCTGCCTAAAACACAGTAGAGGGGGATCTGGAAATATGGATTGTAATCGGGCATCTTTTTGTAGTAAAGGTTGTAGTTTCCGTGCAGCTCCCTTAGCACCTCCAGATTTGGATTGTAGGTGACCACTAGAGGCACCCGGTTATTTTCTTCTTTAGTTTTGTAATGTAGCAGGTGATTCCTTGATATTCTGGTGGCTCTTGTAATTTGGTTTGACAAATCCATAAGAGCCGATGACCTGATACCAGAGAGTCCAAGAACAGGGACATTCTACATGCTTCCCAAAATCCACAAAGCCGGAAATCCAGGGAGGCCGATTATTTCATGTGTGGACACCCTTACTGAGCAGGTATCTGGATGGGTAGAGGGCATTCTTAAACCCCTGGTAAAGGATACACCCAGCTACATTTAGGACACAACTGACCTATTGAATAAACTAGCAGCAATAGGTCCTCTACCAGAAGGAACCATCCTGGCCACCATGGATGTGGAATCCTTGTACTCTAATATCCCACACCAGGATGGATTAAATGCCTGCAAAGACTTCATGAAAAACACCGGGAATGATGCTGATTCTGTGGTGAAACTCACAAAATTCATCCTCACCCACAATTACTTTGAATTTGACAACAAGATCTATTTACAGGAGACTGGCACAGCTATGGGAAGTAAAATGGCTCCTCAGTATGCAAATCTTTTCATGGCCAAGCTTGAAAGCGACTTTCTGTCCTCATGTCCCATCAGGCCTCGGGCCTACTACCGCTACATTGATGATATCTTAATCATCTGGACGGAGTCTGAGCAACAGCTAAAGACGTTCCATGAACAGTTCAATCAATTTCATCCCACCATCAACTTAACACTCAACTACTCCAGCACTGAAATTAACTTTTTGGACACCATCATTAAGCTAAAGAACAATGAAATAGAGACATCTCTGTATCAGAAGCCAATCGACCGTCCAACATACCTTAAATGGGACAGTTTCCATCCAAAACACATAAAAAACTCTATTGTCTACAGCCAAGCCATCAGATACAACCGTATATGTTCCAACCCCATGGATAGAGATGAACACCTTGGTCGCCTTAGAAAGACCTTTTTAAATCAGGGCTACCATCCAAGAACAATTGAAAACCAAATTACAAGAGCCACCAGAATATCAAGGAATCACCTGCTACATTACAAAACTAAAGAAGAAAATAACCGGGTGCCTCTAGTGGTCACCTACAATCCAAATCTGGAGGTGCTAAGGGGAGCTGCACGGAAACTACAACCTTTACTACAAAAAGATGCCCGATTACAATCCATATTTCCAGATCCCCCTCTACTGTGTTTTAGGCAGCCCCCAAATCTAAGAAGCATCATTGTCAGAAGTTCCCTGTCCTCCCCAACAGCTGCAGGAACCTCTCCTTGCAACCAGAAGAAATGCAAAACTTGTCCATTTATAATGACCACGGACAAGATAAAGATCCCCAACTCCCATCGGGACTACAAGATACCAGGTACTTTCAGCTGCATCACATCTAATGTGGTGTACCTAATTATATGTACTAAATGTCCAACTGGGGGTCTGTATGTGGGGGAGACCGGGCAAAAACTGAGAACAAGGATGAATTCTCATCGCCACACAATAAGAGAAAAAAGAATGGATCTACCTGTGGCAAAACATTTTTGCTCCCCTGATCATAACATGTTAGATATGAAAATACTTGTACTGAGAGGCAATTTCACATCTCGGAGACAAAGAAGAATTTTCGAATACAAATTGATGGTGACCTTTGACACTCTTAATGCTGGAATGAACCTGTCACACGGATTTATGACGCCATATATCAATTAAGGAATTTACTCCAAATACCCTGTGAAAACATCACAAAACATTACCAGACCCCAATCAGAGGGTAATAAAACTTTCACACTCCTTATCTATGAACTGTTCCAATATTTATGCTCATCCCTCTGCCATAATGACTATTCTGCTTCACGTCACTTGTCTTACCTATTGCATTTTTTCTGTGCTGCTTTGTGTACAAATATGTGATTCTTCAGATTTTGTATTAGTCTTTGCCTGATGAAGAGACCTGAGTAGTCTCGAAAGCTTGCAATTTGTTACCATCTTTTCAGTTAGCCATTAAAAGGTATCAACCACTGAGGACTCTCAACTCTAAATATTTTTCTATCTACTGGCTAACACGGTACAAAGATATACATCTTTACTGCCTATTTTTTATAAACTTAAAAATCAAAAGTCGCTAAATTTTTGAGCGACTACGTATTGTAAAAAAAAAAAACAAGTTGCAAGACTTGCAACAGTTTCACAACAGTTTTCTGGTGCAAACTTTTTGATGAGTTGGGCCCTAAATGGTCTAAAAAATGGCTGCAATGTATGTATTGTATGCTCCTTCTATTGTAAATGTTTGGTTTTGAATCTTGTGCAATTTCTGAAAATTCTAAAGTGAAGGACAGATCAGTTCCTTTAGTGTTCAGGGATAGCATCACTCCAATATTTCCATTGAACTGCTTTTACATTTACCTTACAATTGTGCCAAATGGCCCAATAACCATTTGCTGAGCCTTGAAGATAAACCAGAGCCCATGTTGTGTGTAAATGGAGAAGCATTTACAGAACTGGACTTGTGACATTCGGACTTCGTGTGCTATAAATACATGAACTGAACAGTTTACTGAGTGGGATGAGAATACAAATATAGTAAAATGATTATCCCTAGATGTATGCTGTTCCTAAAGCTGACCATAAACATTAGATGGCTGTCAGCCAAACGATGCTTAAGTCAATCGTTCTTCTGACATCTATCTCAATCAACACTCCCTCGCGCCCGTTCGGCCAAGCATTCCTATGTTCTCTATGTTCTCTTTTGCAGATGGCTATGATTCAGATGCAACAAGCATATGCCCAATGGTCTTACTGAACTGAACCTAATGTCAGTAGATCTCTATAATGTCGGCCGAAAAATAATTTGGCAATTTTTTCAGCCAACTCTATCATGCACAGGGGTGCTATGAGAAAGCTGCTGCCTGACTTGTCGGCTAGCTGATTATCTCCATGAGAACAATGCATTAGACAGTCTAAAATCGTACCTGCAGAATCCACATCTCTCCCATCTATCAGTTGGCCGGTGCCCCCATACCAATTAGACAATCAGCCGAACCTTCAGTAGCGGCAGGTTCAGCCTGCATTAGTCTATTGTGTATGGAGGCCTTAACATGTGCTTCTGTAAGTGTAGCCCAGTAATTCTGTATATTTCAGTTCCCACCTGTCATGCAGTGACGGTCTTCAGTAAGGAAGAAGGGCCTCAAACTTTTCCTGGAACTGAGACCCTAACTATCCCTGTCCCAGGAATACTCTTGAAGGTAAAGTGACCCGGGTATCCAACCTTGCTATGTTACTGTTAAACCGTAAAATGTCCCCTCCTCCCAACTCATGAGGCATGGGCAGAAATGTAATGTAAACAAGACACAAAGACAAAACAGAGATAACAGAAAACCTCTATAATACAAAGGCTTAATCCAACAATAGGGAGGAGGATAGAGACAGGGAGGAATAAACTAAATGGTAATGGGGACCAGGTGAAAAACACACAAGTATTACAGCAAACTACAGATCACTGCTACAACACCACTCGAACCATGTAGCTTTAGCACTCAACACAGGAAGACAAGTCTTTCAACGGCAGGGACTAACCGACCAGAGCCAGTATATACAGAGGGAGTAAATGATAAGCAGTTGCAGTTGAGAACAACCAGGCTGTATGGTCTCAGCCAGCATGAAAAGAGTCCTTAACCCTCTCAGCACCGAAGAAAACCAAATCCATTTAAAATAGAACATGAATCACACCATCTCTAAAGAAGGCCTGTGATTCATTACCTGTAACCGTCTAACTCCAGGTCTTCCAGGGGGACAAGACACACTCATGGCACCACCATTCCAAAACAAAATTCCAATTCCTTCTACTATCTACCAGATTGCATGTAAGGGACTGTGTGAATTACTAGCAGATTCCAATATAGCAGATAGATTAGCGCATCATGAAGGAAGGCAAGATTACAAGTTTAACGTCCCTTTAGGAGCACTTTTCTTTCTATGTTTGCCCCTTGTGCCAGACACAAGGCCCATAGTATCAGCAGTAATGTATACTTGTGCCATCCATACTGCATACATTATATGGACAAAATTATTGGGACACATTGGTGCATAAAATCCAGCCTCTCGCTATGCAGTCTGCTTTTACAAACATTTGTGAAAGAATTCCTCCTTGTAAAGACTTCCTGTAGGAACCACCATAGTGACAAGTCAGTTCATGAACTTTTCAAATTTCTTTAACTTTTAATGATTCCCCTATCACCTGTGAGTGGTATTATTAAAAGTGTTTAGTTATGGCAGTAACTCAGCCACGAAGTGAAGACCACATAGAGTTACAGAGCGGGGTCACCGAGTGCTGAGGAGCAGAAGGCAGAAAAGCTACCAAAGCCCTGCTGACTCCATAACTGCAGAGTCCAGACTTTTACTGGCATTAACAGCAGTGCAAAAACTGCACACCGCCTGACTGCATTGTGCCAACTGTAAAGTTTGATGGAGGAGGGATAATGCTATGGGGTTGTTCTTCCTGGAGTCGGCCTAAGCCCTTTTGTTCCAGTAAAGGGAACTCTTAATGGAGCGCCCCCAAGGGCCGTGGGGTACTCGGTACCGGGCGGTTCTTAAAGTTGAAGGTACAGCAGCAGTGGCCCGGTACGTGGCCCTGGGCATCCAATAAAAATGATGAAGATGTAAAAAATAAAAGTTATAGGGGATAGGGGAATAGTTTGTGATGCCACCCGTGGTATTTGGCAATAAAGATGTTAGCCGATGCTGCTTAAGAGACCGCTGGGGCTGTTGTTGATGCAGCAGAGTTGTTACAGCTCTCCACGGGTAGAGCTAAGCCCCAGGGCAGTTAAAGTGTTAAAGATGATGATGATGGTTGTGGTGCAGGGCAGATGAAGCAGTAAATAATTCTGAGGACACAGCAGGGTGCAGTCTTTTCAGTTTACTCACAGTTCTTTGGTACAATTCCCAGCCTGGTTGCTATGTCCTCCGGGAAGGTGGTCCAGACAGCTCTCAGATAAATTGGGTACACCGTGTCAGAACCCCCTTCAGATGTTCCTTTCCTGGCTGTCTCCCTGCACTGGCTCCCGGGTCTCCTGCCCTGCGCTTTCACACACAGTGTCCCAAGCCAGCAACCTCAGATCTTGTCGGGCGACGTGCTCTAGGTCCCCTTCCTCCTATCTGGCTGCCTTTTCGGCGAATATGTGCGGATGTGGCTGCAGCACATGCAGATACTGCAGCCTCCGGTTAGCTAGCCGAGTCCTCAGTTTCTCCACTAGACTGGGGCCAGTCCCCTTACAGCGACCTGGTCCCTCCACCCGATTTCAGTCAGTGTGGATATGAGCCCTCTCTCACTGAAGCTTCTTTCTCTCTCTATCTTTCTCGTTCTGTCTTTTATGTCCTTCTTCTCTCTCTTCTGTCGTCTGGTCTAAGAACGAGCTCCTCTCTGCTCAAGTCCCATCACCAACTCTCTTTAGCTCCTCTCAGCTCTCGTTCCAAGCTCCAAGTCACTCCTCTACTTCAACTCAATGTCCCTAACTCTCTGTGGTCTCTCGAACCACTCAGTAAGCTCCGCCCCTTTTCTGCTTTCTCCACCCACACCCTCTACCTAGTCCCTCCCTGGCCTTGAGAGGTCTGGTGTTGAATGTGTCTGGGTTCTGGGTGATGTCCCCTCCTTACCTAAGAGCGAAGCACCACACCTCCGACTGAGGTGCAGTACCTCTGCGGCGACTGGACCTCAGGGGCACCACATTCTCCCCCCGTTAAACACAGCACGTCCTCGGGCTGAAACAGAGCAAACAATTTTTCTGAAGTGCACTTCAACAGGTTAAACAGTTAAACCAGTAACTTTCTTCCCTTTATGGGAGGCTCCTTCACTTAAATGTTACATATAACTACTATATAAATATAACTTTAATAAAATTATTAACTATGACATTTAGCTTTACCATCAATAAAAACTATCAAAAATATGAAATATAGCCTTTTGGTAATAAAAATTATCTGCACATAAAATATAACTATACTATCAATAAAACTTTTCTATCAAGTGCAACAAAGTTCAATAGCGTCCCAATCCGGGCTATTCTTCTTTTTCTTAGTGTATTGTGGGGGAACCCGTCTCAAACTCCCAACGTAGGCCTAGGGCATAGCTGGTCAACTTGTTGGACCACTTCTTCGGCCATGCCAAACGGTTTTTCTTCTGTGGTCTGTTGCAAAATGTAGAGTGTCCTACTTGCACTCTACAAGGCCTTATGTAAAACCAATAGGGAGCACAGTAAGAGGTGCTAATTATGTACAATAAAATTCTGATCACTCACTGTCCATGATCCTATCGTCCTTTAAACTTTAACTTTAACGAGACTTAACCAGGTAAATTAACTCTTTCAACTATTTACAGTCCCATACTGCTACTTTTCTAGGGTCTCTCTGCCAGGCTAGTACCTGTTGCTGGCCATTCCCTGGCCGGGAAAGTTCTTGATGCATAACTACACCTGTTATCACAAGTTGTTCAGGTCTTACCACCAGAGTTTGGGTAGCCTGATCGCGCATTGTTGGTCTGATTGGAACTGCAGGGGCTGGTGCAGCGCTTGGCGTTACAGCAGGGACCGGTTTGGCTTCTGGCGTTGTTGGCACTGATTGCTTTTCAGGAATGGTAGCCACTAGACCAGGAGCTGCTTGCTTACATTTCCTGATGTTCAGGGCGTACCACCCTTTTTCACCCCAATGTCGGGTATAGGTCACGCGATCCCCTGGATACAGATCCCGATCAGGGTGTCCCTGCAGGAGGTGCGATTCCACATCCCTCCGG
>JARQOD010013337.1:0-16018 GCA_033576555.1 Oophaga sylvatica
GCTGCTGTGGGTGGAAAAAACAGTTTGTCAGGACAAATGACCGGGGTTTTTCCCAGGAGATCCGTGGGGAAGCCGAACCAGGTGTGTTTGAGCTGGGGGGTAGGGGCCAAACACGACCGAAGAGTGGGTGCTCCCTGTGGTTGGGCCTAATCCCAGTGTGTCTTTGAAACTCACTAGTGTTTGTCCGTATTGTTTCCCATATTGTGGTATTCAGGCTGAATTTTACCTCTTTTAATTTTTTTGTTACACAGCTTGCATTGAACATAGCAAATTCATCTAAAAGTCTGTCAAAAAAGGGCCACGCAGTGCAAGTCATGGGAGCCCAATTTTGACATTTCTAAGAGAACTGCTCCCAACGGGTGCCAAACTGGGGGGCTACGGAAAGCGATCTGAGCCTACCTCCCCTCCTCTTTTACCTTTGGGACAATCTCTTCCTCGAGCTTCCCACCCCTCCGTTGCTACACCATTTTGGGTCTCGACTTCATCTCTCCACTCCCCCTTTCCAACACCTGCTGCTGTTGGTGGTCGGGGCGCCCTGCCCCACAAACCTGCACCTGAGTCTCTCTCATCAAAGATGCGTTCTGGGGTGGCTGTCCTGGGCATGGCTCACCCCCCTTCAATTGAAGGACACCGTTCGCATCCTGCTACTCCCTCTTTTTAAAATGCAGAATTGCTTCCCTTGCCCGTGTTTGCGAGCCAACAGATTTGAGAACAGGCAGAGACCAGCGGGGCTCCTGTACAGAATCTCGACGCCCGGGCAATTTGACAGGCGGTGAACAGACAGATGGTTGCCAACTGTTTTTGTTCCTGAGAGGGGGGAAGGAATTGAAGTCGAGATTGGGCCATCCAACCAACAACGGGTCAATTTGTTTTTTCCCCCACAGGGGGCACGCCCTCCTACCAAAGGGGGCATAAAGGAAGCTCATGGGAAAACTTGGATGCTGGTCACTAGGGGGGCACAGCCACAGAACCCCCCGTCCCTTTTCACGCGTATAGCGATATATTATGTTGTCAGTAATCTAATCAAAAAAGGGGAACAACATTAACATGCCATAGTTTTATATAACATAGAAAAAAAACCCGTCAGAATTCCAGTGGGGCAATATGAATCCCTTATACGCTGCCCGGCAAAGGGGGACCGGGTCTTGCTGACCCCCAAACTGGGGGCCCGACTAATCCCCACCTGGAGGGTCTGTTAAAGGGCAAGGGGCCGCCCCACGTAAACCCTTTTTCCCATCAAACCCTGCCCAAATGAAAACTTCCAAGAAGGACCCTGGGTTTTCCACAAAGGGAAGAAAAGGAACGGTTTAAAGAACAGAAAACATACAAAAAGAAAGAAATAAAAATAAAAAAAAGTCTTTTTTACAACCTCACACAAGTAGGAAAACCTAAGGTCTCAGAGATAAACTAAAGTATAAGAGTAAAAACAACTAAGGGAAATCTTTGCTTTAAATATTCTAAACGCTCCAGTCGTAACACTGAATGCTTTTTACCGGGGTCAACACCCAGACTGGGAGGAATATAAAGGGAAACAATTAGAACAAAATTTTAAAAAAGGGCCCGGGAGGGTGGGCCTGTTTGGAAAGAGCTAGGTAAAATTAACTCCTCATTTTCCAAACACAAAGAAACAGCAGCTCAGCTGTGAAAGTCAAATGTGCAATCGCGACGATCTCGGGCATGCACCCATGACGTACCCCCCCTTTACGAGGGGCCCCCGGGCCCTCTGACAGGCTTTTGGGAAAGTTGTGTAAAGGTCCGAACCAAACGATCTGGTTGCATCAGACGCAGGACCCCCGTCCCTTTCCCCAGGCCATACCCCCCCCAAGAAAAATATGAGGGGGTCGGCACTGAGACGTGGCAAGATTTTCGACCATGAAATTCCCCGTTTCATTGACTACCCCGGGGGGGGGGGGTGAGGTGGGTTGGGGGGGGGGGGGGGGTGCCACATACTTTTTTAAATAAAAACTTGTGAAACACATTAGAAAATTTTTAAAAAAGGAGGGGGGTCCAGCGAAATGCCACAGGATTAATTATGGAACTGATCCTTACGGCCCATGAATTGGGACCCCAAACCCCAGGGGGAAACTTTAAATTTTTTATTCCCCGGTAGACAAACCAAACCCGATCGTTTACCCTTTAGACTAGACCAGAAAAATCTCCTCCTTCAGCCACCGTTTGAACGGTTCCCGAACCTTTAGTCTTAAGCGAAATTTGGAAAAATCGTCTCCCGGGGAATTTCCCCCAGGGGGGCCCCCTGAGCCCCCCAAACCTCCCCCCTCAAATCAAGCATAAGCTGACACTACAATCCCCCCTGAGGAATGGGGAAACCGGGTCATCCGTCTTCCCGGGGCCCCGGGAAAGTACGAGTAAGGCAACAGGAAGCAAATTTTTTTGAGCTCCCTAGCGCGATGGGGAGGTAACTCTTACCCCCTCCTCTAGAAAATCTCCCCCAAATCCCAGAAAAAAAGGCAAAGTCCGGAAACCGCACGTGACCGTGCTCATCGTATTCCTCAAAATTCCCCCACTGGCTTATTTTCTGGTTCCCAAATCAATCACTGGTTATGTTTACCCAACCAAGGAAGTCCCAACACAATGGGAGTAGGTAGCCCCTCCAACACAACAAGACAATTGCCTTTATTATTGCCCCTACTCGAAGATCTTGTTAGAAAAGCTTGTACAAAGCTACCTTGACCGAGAGGCTAGAATCAAAGAACAAAAGGGAGGGTTTTGGGCCCAAAAACCCCAGTTGCATCCAGCACCTGGGCAAACGGCGCCCCTTTTCCCGGACCCCCTATCAAGAAAACGAAACCCCTCAGTTCTGACCAATCACCACCCCCCGGGCCGAGAAATGAAGGGGGTTTGGGGACGAAATCCACACCCCGGGTTTAAACTCCTTTGCCAAAGAGGCCCGGGGAGGGGACCCCCCCCCAAAACAAAATGCCCCTCTCTCCCGCAAAGAACACCTTCTTCTTGCGGTGCACCGCCGATTCCTCCTAAAAAAATGATGTCCCTCCCAACGCAGGGGCTCTCAGAACAGACCAGGGGAACCCTCAGTAAAAGGGGACTTTAGAGTAGGTGGATCATACGGGGGGGGGAGTACCTCGCCTTCCCCGAAGTCGTCATAAAAGCGAATAGCGAGGGCCAGCAGCCTCCAGTGATGGAGGAGAATCTGACCAACACATTTTTAATTTGTCAGAAAACCCCTTACAAAACTGGCCCCTAAGAGCTGGGCTTTCCACGATATC
The DNA here is from genome assembly GCA_033576555.1 of Oophaga sylvatica. Lineage (NCBI taxonomy): Eukaryota > Metazoa > Chordata > Amphibia > Anura > Dendrobatidae > Oophaga > Oophaga sylvatica. The sequence continues at coordinate 3,246 of JARQOD010013337.1, forward strand.
GTTGCCCATCTAGGAACCAGAAAAATTCCTCCGGGGCGATTCCTTCCCGTATTTTACGTAACTTTTTTTTCAGCAAGGAGCTCGATGGGATCACATATACCAGACCCAGGCAGTAAAAAATCGTTCCCGACGGAGATCGGGGACCCTGGGGGAATAGAGAACCCCCAAGATGAGGGTCCCCTTGTAAGAGCGAGATAAAAAATTCCCCCCCTTCCCTTTTCACCCCCCAGATGCCGGGGGCCGCAGCCGAAAGTAAAATTTTACTGCCTCCCGGAAGTTAAAAAATTTGTCCCCCCACCAGTGAACCTGCCCGGGGAACACCTTTAGGTCAGATCGGGTTTGCTCCGGGGGGGGAAAAAAACCTTTGGATTTAAATGCTCAAACTCCAGGGACAACCCCTGCAACTGGGGCCATGGGCTACTGGATCCTGACAGCGGGAGAATCTTTGTAGGGCCGGTTTAAAAAGTCACGCTGTAACAGATATATAATGTGTGTCGTAATCTATATCAAAAGGGCAACATACTAATTTAACATGCGCAAGATAATGATAACTAGAATTACCTCAAAAGCCAGGGGTAATACTGAATCCGTTAACCTGTCTCCGGTAGAGGGACCGGGGTCTATGCTGACCCAAACTGGGGTCCTGACAATCCCCCCCTGGAGAAAGTTAAAGGTACAGAGGTCCAGGCCACCAGTAAACCCCTTTTTCCCATCAACCCTGCCAACTGAAACAGTCCAAGAAGGCCCTGATTACCACCAAAGGGAAGAACGGGTAACGGTTAATGAAAGAAAGACATACAAGAAAGACAAAAATAAAGTAAAAAAAGTTTTACATAAAACCCAAAAACACAGTAGGAAAACCAAAGGGTCTAGAAAAAAACTTAAGCTATAAGAGTAAAAAAAAACAAGGGGGCTCTTAGTTTAATATTCCCAAAACCCGCTCCATCTCTGACACATGTGCTTTCCCCGGCGTCAACACCCCGGGGGGCGGAAATTAAAGGGAACTAATTAGAACATAATAAAAAACACCGGGCGAGGCTGGCCCTAGTTTAGAAAAGGCTGGGTAAAATTAACTTTTCCATTCCCAAAGCACAAAGAAACAGCAGTCATTTGGAGAAGTCAAATGGCAATCGCGACGATTTTCGTGGCGATGCACCCAGCATCCCTCCTGCTAAACTCCAGGGGCCCCCGACCATGCCTTACTCACTGACTTCTTCATCGGGTAGTTTTGATAAAGAAAGCAAAATTTATAAGGCCTGGGGGTTTATTCGAAATAAAGTGAACACTGAAACACAACTGTTCAAAATCTGTGAAAGGTACTCCTTTGTTACTTCTATAGTTTTTTCAACCAATGTTTTGGTACGGATGGAAGCGCGTCACACTAATAGATTAAATTTTAAAATGGAAGGGAGCAAACCCAATTGGGGATAAATGAAAAAGGATGAGGCACGGACACCTCAGCGAGTAAAAGCACAGGCTTGAACAAGTAATGGAGGGGGATGGCACTCAAAAAATAAAAAAACACAACTAAAGGAACACTGAAACACAACTGTCACAATCTGTGAAAGGCTACTCCTTTGTCTATTCTTAGTGTTTTGCAACCAATTTTTGGTACGGAGGAAGCGCGCCACTAATAGTTAAATTGCGGGAGCTGCAAAATTACACTGAAGAAAAAAAAAAAAAGTCGGGGTGCACGTGCAGTGCTACAGACACGTTGCAGCAGAGCAAACGCCGCACCTGCACTCACACACACCTTGAGAGCTGTTAAAACAACACTGCAGGCAAAAGGGAAAAGCTTTACACACGGTGGGTGCTACCTGCCACAGCACAGTCACAAATCGAAATCTCAACGTCCCCAAGTCAGCCAGCAGCGTTCTTTCCTTACGAATCACAGCACAGTGACGCTAAAATGGGGGCGCCTTTTTATAGTGCATTTAATCATTTCAGCATCCAATCACAGCCATCCCATTATTAAACAGACCGCCAGTACATTGTGCCCACACTTTTTAAATTCCTCTTTGGGCTGACTAAAATACTTTGCCTCTCAAAGAATTATGGGAACTTCCGTTTCCCGGGTATACGTATAGGGAAAATATCGAAACTAAGATCGAAAGGGCCGATAGAGCTAATATCCCCGAACCCATATTTTCGGTTCGTACGCTCAACACATAAAGACAGATTGTTACTTATGAGAAAAGAGTAACATTGTTACGTTTTAAATTTTATACATTTGGGAAGGGGGTGAATGGGCAAGGACCCTCTTTTCTAGCCCCCCAAATTCTTTCCTCCCCCTAAATAGAAAATACAATTCCATTGAAAAGAGTTTTTAGTAACAATCTACTTCAGTGATACAGATTTACCCCTGAATTTAAAATTTGGAATTTAAAGATTAGTCAGGAGGGAAAGAAGCAAAAAAGCAGATTTTTCTAAAACGATAGCTAAAATTGGGACTCTTATTAAATTTTTCTGAAAAGCATGAATTAATTGCACAAAAAAAATAGAAAAGCACCACAATATGTGCGCAGGGGCAAGCCCCCCAAAAACACTATTCAGTTGTTATAGCATACAAAAGCAAAAAAGGAAGGCAGCACTCCAGCATACATAAAAAAATGAGGATAGGGTTGAGCATACTTTCCGATATCCAAAGTATCGGAATCGGGAAAGGGGATCGCCGATCCATGAAAATATGGCGATACCCGATACCGAAAGTCCCCCGTAATCTATGGGAACAAAATATCGGAAATTAAAAAAAAACCCCATTCTTGCCTTTTTGGGGAATTGTACATGAAGGGAAAACAACAAAAGTAATGTACAATGTTGGGGAAAGGTGAGGAGACTTTAAAAGGGCAAATTTTTAACCCCAATCAAAAAAAATACAAAATTTTTTTTTTTTAAAGATTTGGTTTTGACGAAGAAATTGAAAATGTTTTTAAAATTTTTTTATTTTGAAATATGTATATTTCACAATTTCATCTCTTTCCCTTTCTTAATTTTTCAACACTTTCTCCTTATAACTTCAGCCTATCTTTTCATCAAATTATTTTTCCTTTTCCCCTTCTTTATCTTTTTAAACTTTTGCTTTTCATTTTTTTGTTAACTTTTACTCAGTTTCTTCTATTAAATTTTAAAACTATTCAATGGTCTTCATCTTCTTCATCATATTCTTATTTGTGACAAGAATCCGTATTGTAATCTGTAAAGTAGAATTTTTCATCCTTCCGTTCTTCTGCACAAAAAATTAAATTAAACATATTTGTCCGTGTTCAGTTTAGCCTGCAGCAGCAGGCATTTTCCAGGGGGACCACAGGAGGAACGGACCACCCCCCTAATGCTTGTCTTTTCTGCTTAGAATTTAGAGCATATATTTTGCTCTTCATTTTGGTCTTTTACTTCATTTCTTCTGCTTTTTTTATCTTTACTTATTGTTCTTAATCCTTTTTCGTATCTTGTAGTTGTCTTAACCCTTTTTTCCTGTTTGTAATCTTTTTTTCTTCTTTGGATGGTGTTTAGGTGGGGGCTTCATGCCGTCGTCCTTGTTGTCGTCATCTTCTTCGGGTGGTCTTTAAGGTTGTCTAATTTTCCGAAAAACCCGCTGACGGTTTCTGGAACCCCGACGGGTATCAGATGGAGAAGAGAAATGGGAAATAAGAGGGCCACTGCGTTTTCTGAACCCGGAGGGGCACAGAAGGAAAAAAGCCAAAGGCACAACCCTGGACCCCTGACTTACTGGGGCACGGTTTCACAGGGGGTACCTGTGCTCAAAAGCATCCCAAAGGGCCCGCGACATTGCTGGGAATCGGATACCGAGATGGGGCACCTAGCCAAAGGCACTGCGGAAACCAGCGACTTACTGGAAACCCAGGGTAGCAGAATACAAGAGCCAATGCAAGTAAAGAGGACCATGGGCTGTGTGGAACCGGGGGGGCAGCAAAGAAAAAAAGCCAAAGGCACAACCGAGGACCAGCGACGTTACGGGGGCACGGTTACAAAACAGGAGGTACCTGTGCTCCAAAGCACACCAAAGGCCCACAGACTTGCTGGAATGGGATACCGAAGGGGGCCCCAGGCCAAAGGCACGCGGAGAACCTGACGTATGGAACCCGGAGGGGGTTAGCAGAAGGTACAAAGCCAATAAAGTAACGAGGACCAGGCTGTGGGAACCCGGGGGCACAAAAGGGAAAAAGAGCCAATGGCACAACCGAGGACCACTGACGTTACGGGGACACGGTTACAAGCAGAGGTACCTGTGCCCAAACACTAAAGGACCAGAAACATTGCGGGAACTCGGATCCGAGAGGGGGGCCCTAGGCCAAAGGAGGGGAGAACCAGCGACGGTACTGGAACCCGGAGGGGTAGCAAAAGGGTCCAAGACCCAATGCAAGAACAGGACCACTGACTGGCGGGAAACCCGGGGGGGGCAGCAGAAGGAAAAGAGCCAATGGCACAACCCGGGGACCAGCTGACATAACGGGCCCGGGTTTTACTAAGCAGGGGACCGTGCCCCAAAACATCCCAAAGGGCCCCGCAGACATTGCGGGAAACCCGGGATACCGAGATGGAGGCGCCTGGGCCCAAAGGCACTGGGGAGAACCACTGCGGACGGGAACCCCGGGCGGGTACAGAAGGACCCATGGAAAATTAAGATGACAGGCCCAGCCCCCCGCGTTACCGAATCCCCCAGTATACAGTGGAGATGTCCATTTCCAAGGGGAAACAGCCTTTTTTGCATACCCCAGACAATAGGAAGCACCTAAACTCCAACCCCATAGATCGGCAACCCGACCGCAACACACGGGAAAACTTTTGGGAGGCTAAGGACGTTTACACTGACAGGAAACAGATGGCGTGCTGTAACCATTGGGGCAGGATGAGTAACCCCTCCCAAAGACCTTCCCAGCAACAACTGGCGGTTTGAAGCCCGGGGGTGAAAAGAGAAAATGGTGGAGGCAGCAGGACTTTTCCGTTTACACAGCAGGGAAAAGCGACATTACGAACCCCAGAACACGAGCAAGTGAGATGTGCTAACACACTTCCGAGCTACAACTGGGAGTGTTGAGCCCCGGGGGGAGAAAGAACGGGTGGGGCACAACTTTTTTTCCGTTCACACAGCAGGGGAAAAGCTAATTACGAACCCATAAACACGGGGAAGTGTTGACTGTGCTAAAAGCACTTCCGAGCAACAACTGGCGGTGTTGTAGCCCAGGGATGGGGAAGAGAAACGGGGTGGAGCAGCAAAGGACTTTTTGCCGTTCACACAGCAGGGAAACAGCTGACATTACTGAACCCCCGTAACACAGGAGCAAGTGTAGACTGTGCTAACAGCACTTCCGAGCTACAACTGGCGGTGTTGTAGCCCAGGGGTGAGAAGAGAACAGGGTGGAGGCAGCAGGACTTTTGCCGTTATCACAGCAGGGGAACAGCTGACATTACTGAACCCCAGTAAAACCCCGGAGCAAGTGTAGAAAGGCTAACAGCACTTCCGAGCTACAACTGGCGGTGTTGTAGCCCAGGGATGAGAAAAGAACAGGGTGGAGGCGCAGGACTTTTTGCCGTTATCACAGCAGGGGAACAGCTGACATTACTGAACCCCAGTAACACAGGACAAGTGTTCACTGTGCTAACAGCACTTCCGAGCAACAACTGCGGTGTTGTAGCCCAGGGATGAGAAGAGAACGGGTGGAGGCACAGGACTTTTTTTCCGTTCACAAAAGCAGGGAACAGCTGACATTACTGAACCCCAGTAAAAACAGGAGCAAGTGTAGACTGTGCTAACAGCACTTCCGAGCTACAACTGGCGGTGTTGTAGCCCAGGGATGAGAAGAAACAGGGTGGAGGCAGCAGGACTTTTTGCCGTTATCACAGCAGGGGAACAGCTGACCATTACTGAACCCCAGTAACCCCGGAGCAAGTGTAGACTGTGCTAACAGCACTTCCGAGTTCAATGGCGGGGTTGTTGCCCCCGGGGTGGAAAAAGAAAAAAAGGGGGGAGGCGCGGACTTTTTGCTTTTTAAAAAGCAAAGGGGAAAGTGCCTTTTCTGAACCCCAGTAACAAGGAGCAAGTGAAAACGGGGAAACAGCACTTCCCAGCTACAAATGGCGGGGTTGTTTGCCCCGGGATGAAAGGAAAAAGGGGGGAAGGAAACGGGCTTTTTGCCGTTCCCCCCAGAAGGGGGGAAAAACTGACATTACTGAACCCCCGTAACCGGAGCAAGTTTTTACTGTGCTAACGCACTTTTCCCCCCAAAAAAAAGGCGGGGTTGTAGCCCCGGGATGAGAAAGAGAACTGGGTGGAGGGCGCAGGTTTTTGCCCTTTAACAGCGGGGGGGAAAAGTGCAAATTTCTGAAAACCCCCCCTAACAAAGGAAACAAGTGTTGACTGTGCTAACGCCTTCCGAGCCCAAATGGCGGGGTTGTAGCCCAAGGGGGGGAGAAGAAACAGGGTGGGGCAGCGGTTTTTGGGCCCTTCAAAAAGGGAGGGGAAAGCTGACTTTTTGAACCCCCGTAAACAGGAGCAAGTGTTAAAATGTGGGTAAAGCACTTCCGGCAAAAAATGGCGGTGTTGTAGCCCGGGATGAGAAGGAAAAGGGTGGAAGGGGAGCCCGGACTTTTTTTCCCTTCCCACCGCAAGGGGGAAAAGCTGAAAAATTTCTGAACCCCGTAACCCCAAGGGGGGAAGTGTTGTGTGCTAACAGCCTTCCGAGCTTTCAATGGCGGGGTTTTAACCCCGGGATGAGGAAAAGAAAAGGGTGGAGGAGAGGACTTTTTGCCCTTTTTACCAGGGGAACAGCTGACATTTCTGAACCCCTAAAAAAAGGGAAGTTTTTTTTAAATGTGTAACAGCACACCACCCAAAAAATTGGTTAAAAAAATAAAGTGTTGTAAATTTAAAAATAAAAGTCCATTTTTGTTTTATAATAATGGTTAAGGGAAAGCTTTTTAAACCCCCTAACAAGTGAAGACAAAGGAAATTTTTTAATCGTCACTCATCATCATCATCATTGCAATTTAGATGTGGGCAGTCACAGACATTTCAAATTATTTAAGTTTAAAAAAAAACGTTTCTTTTTTTTACAGCATGGAAAGAAAATGTCCAGCATGGACTCCTCAATGTGATGGGGCCCAATAATGTAAAGATAAAAAATAACCATTTAAAAAAAAACATAATTCAAATTTTCAAAAAATTTTTAAATGTGTGCCGGGAAGTGTAAGGGGAAAGAAAAGGGACCCGGGTAGCAAAGGTTTTATTCTAAGTCGTTTTCAGACAGGGGGACCCCGGGGCCCCGATGGTAATTGGCGATGTTATACTTACCCTCAATTTAAAACCCGCGGCTGGGGGGAAATCATGGGGATTTTTTGCTTGGACAAATGTTGAAGAGGGAAAAAACATGTCTGGTTGCGCAAGGCTTTATCCGCCAAAACAAACCCTTTCCCACTGGCACGCGGGGGGGGGTAGGGGGGGGGGGGCGGGGGTGTCAATTAGATGACCTTTTAAAAATGTGGGCGTTTTCGGGGAGCGGGGTTTTTGCGCCCCCGGGACGCCAAAAAAATACAAAAGCAGTAATCATTTACGGGCCCCAATACTCCACCTATGACCAACAAAAAAAGAACCGTTTCCCCCCTTTAAAAAAAATCTACAAGACTAACAAGCATAATGGTTCGAGGAACGGGAGGAGGAGGGGTCAATGGGACAATTTGTTTCCCTGCAACCTTGGAGTTGGCAGAACACGTACGGGCCACTCCAAGATTGTACCCGGTCCACAACATTGACCCAATGGGCAGTGGGGGAAAAGGGTACGCCCCTGCCAGGGGATGGTCCCCATCGGTGGTCAGGTGGCCTTGCATGAGGCGTTTAGGCGCTGTTTAAATTTTTCCCTCAACATGCTTTTGCAGACCAGGGACGTTTGCGCAAAAATAAATCGGGGGAATTGTATTGTGGATGCCAATCTTTAAGTCACAAACTGTCAGTCCCCCCAGCCTGAAGACAGCATTTCAAGGGACAGGTTTTGCAATGCCAGCACCGAGCCTGTCTGTGGATGGTTTGCGATAGGCCGTTTTATCCCATGCCGTGCTCCGTGGTGTTTTGGGCCGGGGGGTGTGGGATGACAGGGAACTTGCACGTGGGTGGAAAAAACACGGGTCTCGGACAACAGTTTCAAGGTTCTTCCATGGCGATCCTTGAGGAAGCCGAACAGCGTGTGTGGCGGGGAAAGGGTCAACACGGCTGAAGATGTAGGTGCTGCTGTGGGTTGGCCTACATCTCCAGTGTGTCTTTTTAACTCAGCTACGTGCTTTGTCCGTACATGTTCCACTATTTGGGTATTGAGGTTACTGATATTTTTACCTCTTTTAACTTTTTGATTACACAGCTTGCATTTGACATAGCAAATATCATCTGCAAGTGTGTCAAAAAAGGACCACGCAGTGCAGTCCTGGAGCGCCCGTTTTGGCTGTTGGAAGAGAACTGCTACGAACGGTGCCAAACTGGAGGTACAGGCAACCGAGTCTGCAGCCTACCTCTCCTTACTGTTTGACCGTTGGGGCAATCTCTTCCTCAGAGCTGCTACCACCACCCTTCCTGTTCCTCACGCCATGTTGGGTCTTGGACCTCATCATCTCCACTACCCTCTTCCAACACCTGCTGCGGTTGGGTGGTCGGGCCCAGCACCTTGCTCAACAGAAAATGGCACCTGAGTCTCATCACATCAGATGCGTTCTGCGGTGTGCTGACCATCGGCACTGGCTCACCCGCCTCTTCACATTCAGAGAGACACAGCTGTTGCGCATCACTGAAATACTGCCTCTTCTTCACATTCCAGAATGCGTTTGGGCTGGGCCCCTGTTTCCAAGCCAACAGACCCTGAGAACAGAAGCAGAGACTCAGCTGGCTCCAGTTCAGAACTCTCTGACTGCCTGGGCAATTTGGCAGCTGTGAAGAGACAGATGGTTGTTCAACAGTGCGTGGTCCTGAGAGGAGGTGGAAGCAATTGAAGTCGATGCATTGGCTGCCATCCAACCAAAAACGGCTTCAATTTGTTCTTCCCGCAGCAGAGGGGTACGCTGAGCTCCTACAAAAGTGCGCATAAAGGAACGCTCACGGGGAAAACTGGTGGATGGGTGTGTCACTGGGTGCGGCAGCAGCACAGAATCCCCACGTCCTCTCCCTGCTGAAACTCCCCGGCCACGACCACGTGCCTTACTCCTGCCTTCTTCATCTTGGTAGATTGATAAAGAAAGTCAGAAAAGTTATAAGCCTAAGTGTGGTTATTCCTCAGAGACTGGGAGTGAACACTGCAGACAACTGTTCAGTAAACTGTGAAAGGGCCCCCTTTTTGTACTTCTATATGTTTGCAACCAATGTATTGTAACGGATGGAAGCGCGTCACCTAATAGATTAGATTTTTTTCAAATAATGGAGCAGCACCAATTAGAGAAAATGTGAAGGATGAGGCAGTGACACCGCTCAGCAGACTACAACCACAGTAGTTTTAAGAACTAACTGGAGCGTGATCTTTCACTCAAAAATGAAAAGCTCACAGACTACAGTGAACACTGAAACACAACTGTTCAGTAGCTGTGAAAGGCCCCTTTGTTACTTCTATAGTGTTTGCAACCACTGTATTTTAATACGGATGGAAGCGTGTCACACTAATAGATTAGATTTTTTTCAAATATTAAAGGAGCAGCACCAATTAGAGAAAAATGTGAAGGGTGAGGCAGTGGGCACACGCTCAGCAACTAAAAACCAGCAGTAGTTAAGAACTAATGGAGCGTGATCTGCACTCAAAAAATGAAAACTCACAGACTTTAACAGTGAACACTGAAACACAACTGTTCAGTAGCTGTGAAAGGCCCCTTTGTCTCTTTTTATAGTGTTTTTCAACCACGTATTGGATACGGATGGAAGCGCGTCACACTAATAGATTAGATTTTTTCAAATATAATGGAGCGCACCAATTTAAAAAAAATGTGAAGGATGAGGCAGTGACACACGCTCAGCAGACTACAACCAGCAGTATTGAAGAACTAACTGAGCGTGATCTGCACTCAAAAAATGAAAAGCTCACAGACACATGAACACTGAAAAAACAACTGTTCAGTAGCTGTGAAACGCCCCTTTGTCTACTTCTATAGTGTTTGCAACCAATGTATTGTAACGGATGGAAGCGCGTCCACTAATAGATTAGATTTTTGGGAAATATAATGGAGCAGCACCAATTAGTGAAGGATGAGGCAGTACCACCTCAGCAGACTAAAACCCCATGTTGAAGAACTAACGGAGCGTGTCTGCACTCAAAAAATAAAAGCCCAGACTACAGTGAACCTAAAAACAAACTGTTCAGTGCGGGAAAAACCCCCCTTTTGTTACTTTTTAAATGTTTGAAACCCCAATTATGTATACGGATGAAGCGCGTCACACAAATAGTTAGATTTTTTGGAAAAAATAATGGAGCCCCCTTAGTAAAGGAAGGCGTGACACACGCTCAGCAACAACAACCACAGTATTGAAAAACTAACTGGAGCGGATCTGCACTCAAAAAATAAAAACCCAACAGATACAGGGAACACTAAAACACAACTGTTCAGTAGCTTTTAAACGCCCCTTTGTCTACTTCATAGGTTTGCAACCAATTTTTGTTACGGTTTAAGCGCTACCAAATAATTGTTTTTTTGGCAAATTAAGGAGCTGCCCAATTCCACAAAATCAAATAAAAAAAAGATCAGTAGTGCCCACGGCAGATGCCTACAAACACGGTGGATGCGGCAAACTGCAGCGTCACCGCACTCTCACAAAACCCCTTTTGCAAAAGGCTGTTAAAACACATGGCAAAAGGAAGCTTTACACACGGGTTGTAAACTACCGCCCCAAACACGTAGAGTACACAAAATCGCAAAGTTAACGTCCCCCGAGCAGCACAGAGCGTTCTGTCCTAACTGAGTTCACAGCACATGACGCTAAAATGGAGGCGGCGCCTTTTTTTAAATGCTTCTGACATCATTTCAGAGCCTCCCCCGCCATTAGTTAAGAAACGCAGATTTCAGGGGGTGCCCACACTTCATAAGATTCCTTTGGGTGACTAAAATCACATTTCCTCTCAAAGAATAAGGGAACTTTCCGATTCCCGGTTACATATATGAAAAAAATTTGGAACTAAACGAAATTTTGATACAGCGAATTCGGCCGATACCCGATACTTTCGGTATCGGGGGGGAAAGCCAACACAGTGGGGACATTATTATATATATATATATATAAATTTTTATTGTCAGTAATAGTATTTATAATAAAAAAAAGAGACACTGAAAAATTTTCATTTGTCTTTTTTTTCCCCCTTTATAGGAAAAAATTTTTGAGAAAAATGTAAATTTGCTCTTTCATTCTATAAACTACTGACAAATGTCCCCCGAATTTCCAAGCAAAAAAATTTTGTATTTTTTTTCAGAAAATGAGAAAGGGTCAAAAAAAAAAAAAATGCAGGCCTGCGACCCAAATAATGCTAAGAAAACAATTTCAAATCTTTAAAAACAAAAAATACAATTTTTTAACTCGGGAAAGAGTTCAAAATAAAATATTTTGGAATAACCATGATTTTTAATCACTTTTTTCATGTGTTTCGGCAGCTTTCCCCCAGTTTTTCACACTGCTTTTGGGTGATTTTTATGACACTCCGGGCACAAAAATTAAGCTTTTTTGTTTGTTGCTTTGACTATCCACTTCCTTTTGATTACATTCCAGAGTTTTAAATGGGGTTCGGTCTGGAGATTGGCGGGGGCCTGACGGGGATTTATGTGGGGCCCTTCAAAAAACTTGATTAACCTAGTGATGCTGGGCGTTGTCCTGCGGGAAAAAAATCAGCCCGACTTGGGAAACTGCTGAGAAAAGGAAATCAACTGTTTTTCCAGGATAACCTTGTATGCAGCTTGTTTTCTACACCTTTCGCAATGTTAACCTTCCCAATTCCACCCTTACTGAAGCATCCCCAGATCTCACCGATCCTCCACCAAATTCACATGGGTGCAAAAACACGTGGTTGTCGCCCTCCAGGCACCGTCTACCCTTAATGACCAGGGGTTGGGCAAAACTGAAAATTTGACTCATCGAGAAAAATACCCCACTCCAGTCCCTATGGGCCAAACCTTATGGCTTTGGGAATCTTTAGCCTGGCTCTCCTTTTTCTTTCATTGATGAAAGGCTTTTTTCTAGCTTGACATGACTTTACCCTCCTCTAGGAGCCTTTACGGACTGTTCTTGCCCCTGCACTTTACCCCAGCTGCCGTTTTGAAATTCCTTTTGTAGGGCATTGATGTCTCCTGGGTTTCGAGTGAATTCGAAAAAGAACGGTCATCCCGGAGGGGGGATCGTTTTCGCCCTCGCCATCGTCGCTTTGTTGTCCCCAAAGTTGCGCTTTAAATTGTTTTAATGGACTGCCCTCTTAGAAAATTTTAAGATGGGGGCAACATACATTTTTCAACTCCTTGGGATGGAAAGTTTTTTTTTTCTTCCTGTTTTTTAGTTATTACCACACTTGTTTTGCCATCCAGCTTGTCCATTGCAAGAGGATGTGTACACCACAGCAGTGTTTTTTTTTTTACTTTCCTTGTTAAATAAAATTTTTGTTCGGTATACCAACAAAGCACATTAACAGAATGAGGTGTACTCTGTTGGGAAATTTAACTGACACTGGAGGGGGTGGCTGCAGACATGTAGAACAGCTGATTTTTAAAAAATGTGCTGGTCCTTTAATTTTTGGGAAGAGCTGAAGTATATTAATAAA
>JARQOD010013338.1:0-16015 GCA_033576555.1 Oophaga sylvatica
TTTTCATTAAGTGATCACTTGTTTGATTACCCGGTTCAAAAAATTTTCTACATTTTGCAAACATTTCATTTACATCAAATTTGTTTCCTCGTTCCAGGTTTTTTTTTCCAACCCAATAAAAAAAGAGTGGAAAAGATGTGTTGCACAGCATGGTTTTCTTTAAATTTTTTATTCTATGACATGCGGCCATGTTGTTATGTTTCTTTCAGATTCCTGATTAAGGGAAAAATAGATATTAACAAAAGAGTGGAAGTTTTTTAAAACGTTTTAAAGAAAAAAAATGTGTACATGCCTTGCGAAAGTATTGGCCCCCCGGAACTTTTCAACCCTTTCCCCCATTCTTGTTTAAAAAACAAAAGAAACCAAATGTCAATTTTTGGTAAAAAATCAACAAAAGGGGTATAATTTGGGGGTTGAAAAAAATTTTTGGGTTTTTTTTAAATTTTTTAAAATTCAAAAACTGAAAAGTGGAGTGTGCAATATTTTCCCACTTTAATTAATATTTGCTCCCCCACCTTTTGCTGCTTAAACTGAAGTCGTTGGGGGGTATGCTCTATCAGTTTTGTCATCGAGGATGAAATTTTTCCCCCATTTTCCTTGGAAAAACAGCCGAGCTCATGAGGTTGGATGGAGTTTTGGGGTGAACAGCTTTTTTCAGTTTTTCCACGTTTTTTTTTTTGGGTTTCAGGTGGGGACTTTGATTTGGGCCCTTTTTAACACGGGTTTGGTTATTTTGAACCTTTCCCTTTTGTAATTTTTTTATTTTGGGGAATCATTGTTTTTTTGGAAAAGAAAATCTCCCCCAGTCTGGGGCCCTTTTGCAGACTCAACAAGTTTTTTCAGAATGTTCCTTATTTGGCTTCTTTAAAATTTTCCATCAATTTGACCCTTTTCCCCCGCCCGCTGAAGAAACAGGCCCCAAACCTATTGGGGCCCTCCATTTGACAGTGGGGAGCTCTTTCGGGGTGAGCGGTTTTTACGCCAAAATATCGTTGGCTTGTTGCCAAAAAGTTCGATTTTGATTTCATTGACCAACACCTTCTTCCTATTTTTTGGGGTGTTCCCCAGGTCTTTTTTGAAAAATTTAACAACTTTTTTATGGTAAATTGGAAAGGTTTACTTCTTCCCAAAAACTTTTTTAAAGGCCGTTTGTAAAGTGTTCGACTGATTGTTGCCCCGGGGCAGACTATCCCACCCAGTGTGATCTCTGCTTTTTTAGGTGATCGGGGGTCTTGGCTGACTTGACATCTTTCTGTTATGTTTTGGTAGCTGAGGGGAGCGGGCAAAAACGAATAACCAGAGAGGTTGGAACTACTGGTTGCGTACCCCCAACCACCAAAACAAAGGCGCCGGGACTTTTCCACGGGGGGCCCCAGACGCCTCGTCACACCCCAGGGCTTAATCCCCCCCAAAAAGAAAGAGGAAAGCTTCCCCCCCGGACAGACCCCCCAAAGAACAGGAAACCCCCCAAAAAAAGTAATGGCGGTTAGACAAGAGGAAAACAGAAAGCAGAAAATAGTAGGGAAAAAAGGGGGGGGGCCAATTCCTAGAAGAAAAGGGAAAAGGAAGGGGTTTCTTTTGCAATCCAAAAAAACCCTAAAAAAAACCAAGCACTAATTAAAAAAACCCCCGGTCACCGACCTCTACCCCTAAATTACTTCTCTGGTGTAACAAAACTAACCCCGCAGCCCAGGAAAAAAACTGGAAAAGGAAAAAATGAACAAAAACAGTGGCCCCGAGGAACGAGAGGACCCAAGCCCCTGGGGAGGGGCCCGGGCCCAAACCCAAAAAGGGAGAAAAAAGAAAAAGGCAAGCAAAAAACAAAAAAAAAGAAAATGTCTTATCTAAAAACAGGGAAGGGGAAACTCAGCAAACTTCCAAATGAAAAGGAAACAACGTTTTGACAAAAAATTGACACCGGCAACCAGATGGGGGGGAAACCCTCCCTTTTTCCAGCCTCTGGAATCCCGATTTCCAACCTCATTGAAGGGGTTTATCTTTTGAAAAACCAAGGGGGCTTCTGCTCAGAATTCATTCTAAAACATTCATACAGTACCCCCCCCCTTAGGAGGGGGGACCAACCCCTTTGTGCGCCCGGTAGTCAGTACCTGGGATCGCACGGACAGCTTAAAAAGGTGTCCGAAACAACCCCAAGAAAATTGTCCCCCCGCCCTACCCCCCTCCACTTAACCAAAAAACTGGAGTTTCCCCCTAGAAAAAAAAGAATCCAATTTTCTAACCCTACCCAGTTGCCTAACCATAACAGGGCAGGGGGCGCAGCATGGGAAACCACAGGCTCGACCAAATCTTTTAAAAGGACTTTTTGGGAAAATTTTTGGTCTTAAATGTCCCTGGAAGAAGTAACGAAAAGGAAAGGATTAAAAATTCCATTTCTTTTTAAATCCCAAAGAATAGGTTAAAATTAGGAGATGAAAATCTCATAGGGTATTTCTTGAGGAACCCCAAACCCAATCCCCACTTAAAAAGGGACAAACATTTTCCCGGCCGGTTGGGGAAAAGCGGGTTTTTCCCCGAAGGGGAAAACCTCTATCCTGGTCCCAAAAACGCGAAACGCACAAGATCAACCCCGGACAGACAAAGCCTGTCTTTCCCCCTAAATCGGGGAAAACCCAAATTTTGAAAAATGGAGACTCAAAGTGGCAGGCTTCCCCATTTTTAGGCAAACTCACCAAAGGCAAAAAAGAGCCCCCGTCTCTTAACAGCCCCCAAAAAATTCAGATAAGTCCCCAATTTGGGTTTTTCTCTCAGTTTGTCCAGGGGCTGAGGATAAAAAGGGGAAAAAAAATGAACCCAAGTTTAAAAAAAAAGTCCCCCCCAAACTGGAAAAACTGGATCTCTTTCCGAACTGTTCCAGGAAGCGTGTAACCGAACATGTGCTGAAGGAACAAAGGCACCAATTCGGGGGGAAGGAAAAATTTTGGATGGCACAAATATCATCTTAAAAAAAATCACAAAAAACCCCCATAACGGGGTTTTTGAGAAACAGGGGGGGCGGAAAAAAAACCTAGGATTGGGTCCATGGTCTCTTTTGGGGCCGGAAGGCTCAACAAACCACTAGAGCGAGAGCAAGGTTGGGGGGAGAGCAGTCCCCGGACTGCACAAAACCCCCGAACACAGACAAAGTAGGCCACCAAAGGACCGAATCCCAAGTCTCTGGTACCAAAAATTTCCGGGATACCGGCCCCCCGGGAAAATGAATTTCAGAATTACACTTTCTTCCCCGGTTGGGACAAACATTTCCCAAAGGGAGTGCTCGGGTTTATCCTCCGACCCCCCTCCAGGCCGCTCAATTGGGGGGGAGGCAAAAGAACTACCCCCCTTTCAAAAAAACCCGGTCAATAATCAGGGGGGGCAAGGAAAAACCTGAGAGGGCATCCGCTTAAAAATTTTTATGAGGGAAAAAAAGGAAACCACAAATTAAAACGTGTGAAAAAAAAAGGCCATGGGGCCGGGGTTGGATTTTGGCGTTTGGTGATTCCGATAAAGAGATTCTTAGGTCCGTGGGACCCCACCTGATGTTTGGCTCCCCCAGCCAATTCTCCACTCTTCAAAAGCCACTTATGGCCATAACTCCCGTTACCCCCCTATCATTAGTTCTTGGAGAAAATTTTCGAGAAAAAAAGCCAAGGGTGCTTTTTAGAGGTTTCAGGTTCCTTTTTGGGACAAAACGGCAATCCCCAATTTCAGAGGATCAACCCCACCTAAATGGAGAGAAAATCAGGCGCCGTGAAAGGCGAGCAGTGAATCTCTGCTTGTTCCTAAACCGGCTGCCCGGAGGCCAACACCACATCAAAAACCCCTTTTTGGTCAATCGTCCAGGTTTAACAAAACAAGAATTTACCAATAAATTTACGAATAAAAATTTGCAAAACCCCCAAGAATTCTGAAGAGCCTTTAATAATAGGTTGGACCCAATCACGATGGCCTAAAACCTTGACGGGCCATTTCAATTAAAAGAGGAGACAAAATGAATCCCAGAAAGAATCCCTGTACCCAAAAGACACTTTGATCCCTTCCATACATCATTCTCTCAAAATTTGGAACAAAGTCGAAAAGTTTACTGGAGTCCCATCTTGGAAAAAATCGTATATCCAATTAAACAATCAGAAATTTTCCACAAAATCCCTGAAAATTTCTTCTGAAGGTGGAAGACGGAAGGGCATTGTGACCAAAGGGCATCCTGGTACCAAAATGCCCCTCTGGGGATTAAAACCCGCCGTCTTCCATTCTTTCCCGGTTAAATGGAAAAGGTTTATACCCCCCCCTGGGTCATGTTGGTAAACCAACTAACTTTTCACCCTGGAAAAACAGGTCAGAAATCAAGGGAACGGTATTGTATTTACAGTGATATTTTCAAGAGAAATAATAATACATGCCTTAATAACCCATCCTTTTTGGCCACAAAGAAAAAACCGGCACCCAAGGGTGGGGATGGTCTGTTTGACCCTTCCCAATGACCTTGTTTTAAAGACCGCATAGCGTAGTTCAGGTACAGAAATTAAAAGGCGCCTTTAGCGAATTTATACCAGGCACTAATTCAATAGCGCAGTTAGCTGCTTTTGGGGGGGAAGGATGGATTTACTTTCGTAAACATCAGAAAAATCAGTCAAAAGTCAGGCACATCTTGAGCCCCGGGGAAGGCAGAAAAAAACAGGAGTGTTGGCATTAACATTGGCGCCACAATGTTTATAGACACAGATTTCCCCTCCAAAACGGTTTGAGACTGCAACCAAGGGAAAACCCCCGTCAATAATGTCATGCAGATTATACCACCAAAAATTGCAACTTCCTGTGATCAGGTTCAACCCTCATTTCACCTGAGTAGGATCTGGGGTTTATTCCACCAAAGGGGTAAATCAATCCCCGTGGGGAATAGATTCCTAGGGGTCAAGGGAAACCCACAACGTTTGCAAATCAAAAATCATCAGGTTACACTGCCCCGAATCAACAAAAGCCTGAGCAGAAAAATATGGACAGGGAGAAATCAGGGTAACAGTCAACAGAAAATTTAGTAGAACATACCCAAGACAATGAGCGTGCAAAACTCTTCCCCGCTTGGGCGACTGAAATACAAAAGGCCCACCACAGTAGAAATTAACCCATTGCATTTTCGAAAACTCATGACGCGGTGCCCCCAAAGGGGGGCCAATCTATACCTCATGGGTTTCAGAAAGTGGTTCACAAGGCAACCACCATCCCGCAAACTCTACGTAACGAAACGTCTGGTCAATTTGAACCCAATGACATGTTCTTGAGACCAGAGGGAACGGGAACCCCCAGCCTCTTTTACATTCTCTGCAGACCTTCCGAAAAGGGCTGCAAAGTCATATTCCATTTGGTCAGAACTGCCCTTTCGGAAATTTGACAGTACAACCGCGTTCCAAGCCCCTGATTTAATGCCAACAAGGTTTTTCAGTTGATCAGTGCTTGGTTATCGCAATAACCCCCGGCCCGAAAAAACAAACATTATAAACAGGATCCCCAGGGTCGGGAAAAAGCCCAATCCTGAGGTGCCGAGCAGGAGGAATGAAAAATTTGAACTGCTGTGCGCGTTCCCTGAGGACTTAGGTTTTAAGGCAAAAAACAACTTACGTTATTTTTGTCAAAATTTCTCGATCCCCAAAAACAAATCTGGCATGGGTCCTAGGTTCCACAACCGGCAACCTTCAAGAAGGTAGAAAAACTCCAACTTCAGTGGCAAGTGATCCACAAACCAAAACTGTGCAAACCCATTGAGAGAAAAAAAATCCTCCTCAGCAGCAGAGAAAAAGAGGAAAAAAAATGCAAAAAAAAAAAAAATAATCTTGACAACCTCTGACAACTTTTTTCTTTCCGTATTTTTCCCCCTTTTGGATACCCCAAAAAAATTTTCGTTTCCCTGATAATGTTATGTTTTGGTAGCGAGGTTCGAGGCAAAAAAGCAATACACCAAGAGGGGAATATATGGATTGCAGTACCCGATAACCACCACAACTAAGGCAGCCGTGGAGGGGTTCCTACGTTGGCCTAGACGCCTTCCAGCCGAGAGGTAATAACCAAAAGATAGAAAGAGGAAGTATCTGCCCCGGAGCGACCTCAAAAGAACATAGGAAGCCCCAAAATGTAATGGTGGTTAGACAAGGGAAAATAAGCCAGAAGAAAATAGAGAGAAACGTGGGGCCCAATCTCCTAGACAGAAAAGGATAGGAAGGTACTTACTGCAACCAAAAAAAAACCCTAAAAAAAAAAAACCGCAAAATTGAAAAAACACCTGAAATCACATGACCTCTCCACCTAAATTATTCTCTGGTGTAACAAAACTAAGCCGCCCACAAAAAAAAATGGAAAAGGCAAAATGAACAAACAAACCAGTCGCTCCGAGGAACGAGAGGAGCCCAAGGCCCCCGGGGAGGGGAAACCTGGCCAACCTCACAGAAATGCAGAGAAATATGCAAATGGTAAGCAAACAAAAACAAAAAACAGAAATATCTATCTGAGAGCAGGAGAAGAGGCAAGATCAGCAAGCTTCCAAGTGAACCAGGAAACAACGTTGAGACAAGAACAATTGACACCGGCAACCATGATGGGGGGAAACCTCCCTATATCCAGCCAGTCTGTGATTCCTGATTGCCAATCTCATTGAATGGTTCAGTACTGTTTGTAACCACCAGAGGGAGCTTCTGCTCAGAATTCATTTTTTAAAAACATTCATAACACTTCTCCTTGTTTGAGATGAAAGTTTAGAGGGACGGCCGGGTCTTGGTAGATTTGCAGTGGTATGATACTCCTTCCATTTCAATATGATCGCTTGCACAGTGCTCTTTGGGATGTTTAAAGTTTGGAAATCATTTTGCATCCAAATCCGGCTTTTAAACTTCTCCACAACAGTATCACAGACCTGCCTTTTGTATTCTTTGGTCTTAATGATGCTCTCTGTGCTTCAAACAGAACCCTGAGACTATCACAGAGCAGGTGCATTTATACGGAGACTTGATTACACACAGGTGGATTATTTTATGATCATTAGTCATTTAGGACAACATTGGATCATTCAGAGATCCACAATGAACTTCTGGAGTGAGTTTGCTGCACTGAAAGTAAACGGGCCAAATAATATTGCACACCCCACTTTCAGTTTTTGTATTTCCACAATAATTAAAAATAACCAATTAAATTTCGTTCAACTTCACAATTGTGTCCCTCTTGTAGATTCTTCACCAAAAATTTACATTTGGTATCTTTATGTTTGAAGCATGATATGTGGGATAAGGTTGAAAAGTTCAAGGGGGCCGAATACTTTCGCAAGGCACTGTAAAGTAGTCAGAATCACTAAATATGCTAAACAGCAAACGTAATTTCATTGAACAACAAAAAATATATATATATATTATATATATATATATATATATATATATATATATATATATAAAGCTGAGTGTACAGTGGGTATGGAAAGTATTCAGACTCCTTTAAATTTTTCACTATTTTTTCTTTGCAGCCGTTTGGTTAAATTCAAAAGAGTGCATTTTTTTCTCATTAATGTACACTCTGCACGCCATCTTGACTGAAAAAAAACAGATATGTAAAAATTTTTGCACATGTATTAAAAAAGAAAAAACTGAAATATCACATTCTCATCAGTATTCAGACCTTTGCTCATACACACAAAATTTAAGTCACATGCTGTCCTTTTCCTTGTGATCCTCCTTGAGACGGTTCTACTCAATCATTGGAGTTCTGCTGTGTTTAATTAAACTGATAGGACTTGATTTGTAAAGGCACACATCTGTCTACAGTCATGGCCAAAAGTTTTGAGAATGACACAAATATTATATTTTCACATGATCTGCTGCCCTCTGGTTTTTATGTGGTTTGACAGATGTTTTTATCACAGACAGAAATATAATTGCAAACATATGAGTAACAAAAGCTTATATTGACAGTTAGAATGAGTTAATGCAGCAAGTCAATATTCGCAGTGTTGACCCTTCTTCTTCAGGACCTCCGCAATTCTCCCTGGCATGCTCTCAATCAACTTCTGGACCAAATCCTGACTGATAGCAGTCCATTCTTGCACAATCAATGCTTTCATTTTGTCAGAATTTTTAGGTTTTTGTTTGTCCACCAGTCTCTTGATGATTGACCACAAGTTCTCAATGGGATTAAGATCTGGGGAGTTTCCAGGCCATGGACCCAAAATCTCTATGTTTTGTTCCTGAGCCATTTAGTTATCACCTTTGCTTTATGGCAAGGTGCTCCATCATGCTGGAAAAGGCATTGTTGATCGCCAAACTGCTCTTTTTGGAAGAAGTTGCTCTTGGAGGACATTCTGGTACCATTCTTTATTCATGGCTGTGTTTTTAGGCAAGACTGTGAGAGAGCCGATTCCCTTGGCTGAGAAGCAACCCCACACATGAATGGATTCAGGATGCTTAACAGTTGGCATGAGACAAGACTGGTGGTTAGCGCTCACCTTTTTTTCTCTGAATGAGGCGTTTACCTGATGTCCCAGACAATCGAAAAGGAGATTCATCAGAGAAAATAACTTTACCCCAGTCCTCAGCAGTCCACTGCGTGTACCTTTTGCAGAATATCAGTCTGTCCATGATGTTTTTTCTGGAGAGAAGTGGCTTCTTTGCTGCCCTCCTTGAGACCAGGCCTTGCTCCAAGAGTCTCCGCCTCACAGTGTGTGCAGATGCACTCACACCTGCCTGCTGCCTTTCCTGAGCAAGCTCTGCACTGCTGGTAGCCCGATCCCGCAGCTGAAACACTTTTAAGATACGTCCTGGCAGTTGCTGGTCTTTCTTGGGCGCCCTGGAGCCTTTTTGGCAACAATGGAACCTCACTCCTTGAAGTTCTTGATGATGCGATAGATTGTTGACTGAGGTGCAATCTTTCTAGCTGCGATACTCTTCCCTGTTAGGCCATTTTTGTGCATTGCAATGATGACTGCACGTGTTTCTTTAGAGATAACCATGGTTAACAGAAGAGAAACAATGATACCAAGCACCAGGCTCCTTTTAAAGTGTCCAGTGGTGTCATTCTTACTTAATCATGACAGATTGATCTCCAGCCATGTCCTCATCAACACCCACACCTGTGTTAATGGAGCAATCACTGAAAAGAGGTTAGCTGGTCCTTTTAAGGCAGGGCTGCAATGATGTTGAAATGTGTTTTGGGGGATAAAGTTCATTTTCTAGCCAAATATTGACTTTGCAAGTAATTGCTGTTAAGCTGATCAGTCTTTATAACATTCTGGAGTATATGCAAATTGGCATTAGAAAAAGTGAAGCAGTAGACTTTGTAAAAATTAATATTTGTGTCATTCTCAAAACTTTTGTCCATGACTGTATATAAGACCTCACAGCTCACAGTGCATGTCAGACCAAATGAGAATCATGAGGTCAAAGGAAAGGGCCAAGGAGCTCAGAGACAGAATTGTGGCAAGGCACAGATCTGGCCAAGGTTACAAAAAAATGTATGCAGTACTCAAGGTTTCTAAGAGCACAGTGGCCTCCATAAGCCTTAAATGGAAGAAGTTTGGGAACACCAGAAGTCTTCCTAGACCTGGCCATCCAGCCAAACTGAGCAATCGTGGGAGAAGTGCCTTGGTGAGAGACGTAAAGAAGAACACCAACATTATGGCTGAGCTCCATAGATGCAGTAGGGAGATGGGAGAAAGTTACGCAAAGTCAACTATCACTGCAACCCTCCACCAGTCGGGCCTTTATGGCAGAGTGGCCCGACAGAAGCCTTTCCTCAGTACCAGACATATGAAAGTCCACATAGAGTTTGATAAAAACACATGAAGGACTCCCAGACTGTGAGAAATAAGATTCTCTGGTCTTATGAGACGAAGATAGAACTTTTTTATGATAATTCTAAGTGGTATGTGTGGAGAAAACCATGCACTGCTCATCACCTGCCCAATACAATCCCAACAGTGAAACATTGTAGTGGCAGTATCATGCTATGGGGTGTTTTTCAGCTGCAGGGACAGGACGAATGGTTGCAATTGAAGGAAACATGAATGCGGCCAAGTACAGAGATATCCTGAATGAAAACCTCTTCTAGAGTGCTCTGGACCTCAGACTTGGCCGAAGGTTCACCTTACAGCAAGACAATGACGCTAAGCACACAGCTAAAATAACAAAGGAGTGGCTTCAGAACAACTCTGTGACCATTCTTGACTGGTCCAGCCAGAGCCCTGACCTAAACCCAAGTGAGCACCTCTGGAGAGACCTGAAAATGGCTATCCACCATCGTTCACCATCCAACCTGACGAAACTGGAGAGGATCTGCAAGGAAAAATGGCAGAGGATCCCCAAATCCAGGTGTGAAAAACTTGTTGCATCATTCTCAAGGAGAATCATGGCTGTACTAGCTCAAAAGGGTGCTTCTACTCAATAATGAGCAAAGGGTCTGAATACCTATGGCCATATGATATTTCAGGTTTTCTTTTTAAATAAATTTGCAAAAATTGCTGCATTTCTGTTTTTTTCAGTAAAGATTGGTTGCAGAGTGTATATTATTGAGAAAAAAATGAACTTTTTTGAATTTACCAAATGGCTGCAATGAAACAGAGCGAAAAATTTAGAGGGGTCTGAATAGTTTCCGTACCCACTGTATTATTATTATTATTATTATTATTATTTATATAGCGCCATTAATTCCATGGTGCTGTACATGAGAGGGGTTACATACACTGTATGCATGTGTTTGTGTATGTTTAGCCATTAAAAGGTATCATACCCACAAGATTCCTATTTTGCTTCTCCCACTGAAAGCACTTTTGTGTATGTATCATGCCACTGGCAGCAGGAGTGTGGGGTTGCAGAGGGAAAGTGCGGGACGTGGGTGGAGAGCGGAGCTGCGAGGTAGAGAGCGGGATACAGATGGAGAGTGGGGCTGCGGAGGGATAGAGCAGGACGGCATGTGGAGAGTCGGACTGTGGAGGGAGAAAGCAGGGCTGTGGAGGGATACAGCGGGACACGGATGGAGAGTGGGGCTTGCAGAGGAATACAGCAGGATGGCGCATGGAGAGCGGTACTGTGGAGGGAGAGAATGGGGCTGTGAAAGGAGAGAGCTGCGGAAGGAGACAGCGTGGTGGTGAATGGAGAGCTGAGCTGTTAAGGGAGGAGAGTGGGACGTGGATGGAGAGCTGGTCTGCTGAGGGAGAGAGCAGGATGGCCAGTGCAGACACTGGCTGTAGACGGTGATAGCGGGATGATTGGAGAGTGGGGTTGTGGAAGGAGAGAGCGTCACGGTGGATGGAGAGCTGGGCTGCGGAAGGAGAGAGCGGTGCTGCACAGCGGAAGCAGGACTGCTGAGGGAGAGAGCAGGGTGGCCAATGGAAACAGGAGATGCTGAGGGAGACAATGGGGCTGTGGAGGGAGAATGCTGGGCGGTGATTGGAGAGTAGGCCTGCGGAAGTAGAGAGCGTGACAGTGGACGGACAGCTGTGCTGTGGAGGGAGACAGCGGGGCTGCGAAACGAAAGCGGGTCTGCTGAGGAGAGATCAGGATGGGCAATGGAGACAAGGGCTGTGGGCGGAGAGAACAGGACAGTGGATGGAGAGCTAGGCTTCAGAGGGAGAGAGGCAGGACGGCGAATAGAGAGCTAGGCTGTGGAGCGAGAAAGCAGGACGGCAGTTAGTTACTATGCCCGGGCAACTCCGGACTCTTCAGCTAGTACGTTATAAAAACATTTGAAAGGTGAAAGAGGCTTACATACATAACCGGATGTGTCCATATAGTGGCCCTCGCTTCACATTTTTCAGAGAACCAGCAGGTGCCATGAAACCTGAGTTTTATGAGCTCCACCGTTCATTTTGGCCACAGGTTCCCAATGGAACCACTGTCATAGTGGGTGAAACCGCTGTAAGATAAATATAATACTGGGGTTGGGGGATCTGTATGATTAATATCAGTAATCTAATCTAACTAATGTAACTGCAGAAAAAAGTTACATACTATATCATCACATTAGATTACTCCTTCAACAGAAGAACTATTGAAAAGTGAAATAACATATGACGTAGTCCAGTCCTTCTTCTTCGGCGAACGTTCATATGTTAGGCTGGTTTCACACTACCATTTTATCGCGCAGCGCATCGTACGCTATCGGTTGCATGCGCAATTGTCCCCTATCTTTAACATGGTGGGCGCAGGGTCTAGCGCTTGCACGCATTCATCAGAGTTTTCGTGCGCTGCACATTTTCCAGGTGTGCGCCAGATGCACTAGACGCTACATGTTGCATTTTTTTGTTCCGCTCAACCACGTTAAAAAAGGCGTGCGCACGTGTGCGCACATTATGCGCAAAGAAATAACATACAGTCTATTACAGTCTATGCTTTTGCACGCATGCGATTTTTGAGTAAACAATGTCTAAAATACTTGTTTAAACCACCACCTACACAAGATACATTGTTTGTGAGACGTGTAGATAAAAGAAGGTGTCTGCAGTGCCAGACAGACCACTACTCTTCAGACTGCCTGGAAGACACTAGAAAATTTGGATCCAAGGTGCATCACCTAGATGTGAGTATTCTTAACCAAATGACTGCCTGTCCTTTCAAATGTAATATGTACTAATGCTTTGTATTTTTTTTTTATTTGCAGCATATCTTCTTCTGGATCACAATATTCCCCATCCAGGCAAGAACTGGCCCAAGCAGGCATGATGTGAGTATCTTCCTGCCTTTGGGTAAGTATAGCTGCTGCATCTACAATGTGTAATATTTTTTTTTTTTTTTTCAGACAGCATCGTCGGACACGGCAATTGAGTCCGAACAGGGAAGGACAAGTCCCGGTGGTGAGACGTAATGTAAGTATATAGTCTTTGAATGTCCCTTTTTTTAAAAAATAAATTTATCTTCCTTTTTTTCTGTTCTGTTTTTCATCTTCTATCTTGCTTCTTTTCTGTCTCTTTTTCTATCTTTTTACTTCCGAAATATATCCAAGATTATAATGTATTTTTTTTCTAGGTTCCACAACGGGACGAAGACCTATATGTGGACAACGAGGCCCTGATCTGCTAGGTCCAGGAGCGTGTTCCATTGTGGGACAGCAGTGATCCGCAGCTCAAGGACAATGTGGTGAGCCGGTGGCTATGGAATAAGGTAGCTGCAGCGTTGATGGATGGCTGGGACAGCGCCTCTCCAACTACCAAAAAGGCGTTTAGTAAGTATTTCCATGCTCTGTGATGCCACAATGACTATTGTTCATGATGATACTGTTGTGTTTCCTGCTAGATATATTCTAGCAGGAAACACAACAGCATCCTCTGGATCAACAGTGACTGCACTGTGTATTGTATTGCTTTTTTATGCTGCATTGACTCTTGTTACTTATGGCACTGTTATGTTTCCTGCTAGATATATTCTAGCAGGAAACACAACAGTGTCATTTGGATCAACAGTGACTGCACTGTGTATTGTATTGCTTTTTTATGCTGCATTGACTCTTGTTACTGATGGCACTGTTGTGTTTCCTGCTAGATATGTTCTAGCAGGAAACACAACAGTTTCATCTGGATCAACAGTGACTGCATTGTGTATTTAATTATTTTGTGATGCCGCATTGACTGTTTGCCATGTTCACTCAGGTGTGTGTGATGATACAGATTTTGCCCTGAGTGCATTGTTTAATTATTTTTTTCCAACAGTGAACAAAGTCCGCACACATTCGCGCTCGATGAAGGACCGATTCAACACGGATGTTCATGCTGAGGGACAGGTTCGCAGTGGTACAGCAGCAAGGACCAGAAGAAAATATCTTTATTATCGCGAGTTGGTGTTCCTGAGACCGGTCCTTGCCAGCAGAGCGTAAGTGTTTTTTTTTTTTCTTTTTTTTAATCAGAGCTTTTCTATTCCACAGCTGATGCTTCTTGTAAATGCATGATAGTAATGTTTTTCTTTTCTTTCCACAGCACCTGGAGCAACACCATGCAACCTGTCCTTGAAGCGGTCCTTCATCGGACGACCGTCCCAGCCATCCCACAGCCAGGAAGCAACTTGCAGGTCAGCAACACGGACAGCTGGTGACCAGGAAGCTGGTCAATCAGGTGATCCCCTGTCCCAGGTCTCTGCCACTGGTTATGCGGGCACTTCCCGCCAGCGGCAGAGGGCCTTGGACAGGAATGTCTTGCCCGAGTTCATGCACTTGAGCGAGGCCTTTCATGCCAGTCTCAAGTCGCTGTCAGACAGAGAGGAAAGCAGTTTTTCACTCATGGAACGCGGTTTTACCCACATGGAACACCACTTCCACTTTGTCGACCAGCACCTTGACCGTGGAGGCTGACCTCAAACAGACCAGCGCACCATTTTTTCAGGAAAATTGAACGGGGTATGGTGGAACACCTTAGTCCTGAGCAACAGCTGAGTGTGTTGCAGGCTATGCAGCAGAATCGGTACCTGCAGCAGTCAGTGGTACCATTTCCAACTGTGCCACCACTGACTCGACACAACTCACTACCGACTTCTGCTGCATACCGCTGCACAGCCACCTGCATTCTGAGCCAAGCCGGACACCATACACCACCACAAGTCCGAGTGCTGCTGGACACTCCACCATCGCCACCACCATGGCAAGCACTGCTCCTGTCTGGAGCACCACCACCACAGACAACGGTACATGATCTTGGAGCACCGCCACCGCAGCACTGCTTGGGCCACCGCCACCTATTCTCCGTATGGAGCAACCACCACATCTCCGTCTAGGAGCACTGCCACCACTCCTCCTCTTTCTCGGATCACCACCACCACTCCTCACCATTTTAGGAGCACCGCCACCACTTCTTCTCCTATGAGCACCGCCACCACTTCTCCTCCTAGGAGCACCGCCACCACTTCTCCTCCTCGGAGCACCGCCACCACTTCTTCTCCTTCTAGAAGCACTGCCACCACTACCACGAGCATCAGAGGGGTGACCGACATTCCCTCTTTTACGCATCAAGGCCCGGTCCCCCAATAAAGGCGGTCGAGCAATGTAAGGGGGGTCGGCCCGGGAAAGTGGGCCCTTCGGGAGACCCTCCCCAAAAGAAGACAAAAAAAACAAAAGCTTTGCTTGTCCTCCCCCTCTCCCCCTAATGTGTTCACCCTCCCCTTAGTCCACCCCTGATCTCCCTTCCCCCACACTTTCTTGCCCCTTCCTTAGCCCCCTTCCCTCGTTTTCCAGTCATCTGTTCTCCCCCCCCCCAAAGTACCCTAATCTTCCCCAAAAACGTCCTTCAAAAATAAAAAATTTATTTTTTTTTGTTTTTAAAATAAATGTGCAATTCTGATTTCACAAAAAATGTTTGATTAAAGTGTTTTCGCCCCTAACGCACGCGCCGTACATTTGCGTTTTTTACAAAACATAACTCCCGGAAAAGATACTGTTTTGTTGAGGTCCCGTGGGATAGTCCTTTTTAAGGTTAAATGAAAAAAAGGGTAACAAATTTCATCTTTCGGATACTAGGTCTCTTCTTTGAACAAAAAGGGGATCACTTTTTTACACAAACAAGCACAGAAATAAAGCAAAAGGTAAGACAAGTGTGGGAACGAAAGTCATTTGGGAGGGGTGAACTAAAAATTGGAACATTTAGAAAAGGATGTTTAAATTTTATTTGCCCCTGATTGGGGTCTGGTATTGTGTTTTGTGCCCCCGGGCGGAAGCAGTTCCTTAATTTGGGAAAGGCCGAGTAGTCTCCAAAGAAAATTTTAAGAGACCGAGTAGTCTCAAAAATTGCAATTTGTTTCTCTTTTGTTTAGCCATTTTAAAAATTTGAAGAGAAAATGAGTTGTTCTAAAGTTGCAATTTGTTATATTTTTCAGTTACCATTAAAAGGGATAACCCCTGAGGCCCATTTCAAATATTTTTAGATTAAATTGTAAAACCCACCCCAAATTAGGTTTTTTGAAAAACTGGGAGGAGGTGAAAAACCCCAAAATTACAAAACCCCCGGCCTTGAAAATTTTGGGCAGGTGAACAACTGAGTTTTAACCTTAGGTCGATCAGTCTGCATTATTTAAGC
>JARQOD010013339.1:0-16014 GCA_033576555.1 Oophaga sylvatica
AACCAATTGGTTTTTAAGGTGTATATATTAGTGTTGGGGTTAGTACTAAAACATATGCACTTTAGATGTTTTGATTTCCGGGAAATTATATTATATTGTTTTTATGTTTTGGGGGGGACAAACAATATTTGTATACTTTTTTGTGGTTATCAAAGGCTATAGAGTAATGATGAAATAATGTTTCTTTTGTGAAAAAATTTTGGGGGCACTTGAAATTTTGGCTGTATTGCCTTGCCAGATTTGTTTTACTCTGTGATTGTCATGTTGTTACTAATACTTGTGCTTCCCTCTATTATATTTTGGATATTGATTTGTTAGCTTATCTTTTGCCTTATCTCTATTTATATATGTATACATTAGGTATATCCCATTATTATTCGATTTAGGATGTTGCCTTCTATACCTCAGTTTAGCATTTTCGGCTGTATTTGCTTGCGCAGTCGTTTGATATATTTTTCGTGTACTGATTCATGTTTACATGGGTTTTCCGCTTATGTATACTGTGTATTTATGACACCCTGGTTGGATACTGATTTGTCTTGCTTTAAATTTTTTTATAATTTTGCCCTTTTTTTTGTTTCTTTGAGCACTTAAAAACTCTTTTCTTTTTATTACGAAAATAATATTCTTTGTTACCCCCTATTGATGGGACAAATGTCAAAACACTATATTTATAATCCCTTGAGTGTGCACTAGGCTTCATTTGACAGATCTATATATGTATACCACAGCATAGTCTCATTTTTTTGACATATCCAGTACCCTTTTATGTATTTTTTCATGCATTTACATTTTTAAATAACGGTTTTAAGGTTTTTTTTTTTGCTTTTCTTTGTCTTTAAATTTATCATATCGATGATTGTTATGCTTTTTAAATTGTTCTGTAATTAAATAAAATTGTTTTTGTATTTTCTTTTAAAACTGGCTTGGTTATCATATACTTTTTGGGTATTTGATTTTACAGGGAAACAGGATCAAGGATGGAGACCAGAACAATTGATCCCCGGCAACCTGATGGGAAGGTGACTCCCTTTATAAAGACCAGTCAGTAACACCTGATTCCCATCCTACAATCTTCACTGGACAGTCCAGTACCGTTGTAAACCACCAGAGGGAGCTCTGCTCAGAACTCATCTCAAGCCCATTCACACGTACCCCCCTTGAGGAGGGGTCACCGAACCTCATTGAGCAACCAGGTCGGTCAGGATGAGTTCTATGGTACGCACGGATGGTCTCCTAGCATGGATGTCCGAAGCAAACACCCAGAAATTGTCTTCCTGACCATAACCTCTCCACTTAACCAAATACTGGAGTTTCCGTCTAGAAAAACGAGAATTCAATATTTTCTAAACCACAAACTCCTGATTGCCCTCAACCAAAACGGGGGTCAGGAGGCACAGCAGAGGAACCACTGGCTCAACAAAACTCTTCAATAAGGACTTGTGGGAACACGTTATGGATCTTAAATGTCCCTGGAAGAAGCAAACGAAAAGAAACAGGATTAAGAATCTCCATGATCTTATAAGGTCCAATGAACCTAGGCTTAAATTTAGGAGATGCTACTCTCATAGGAATATTTTTTGAGGACAACCAGACCAAGTCCCTACTTTAAACTGAGGACCATCAGTCCTATGCGGTTAGCAAACGCTGGGCCCTCCCCTGAGAGAGGGACAACCTCTCCACTACCTGGTCCCAAATCTGTTGCATACGCTCCACAACAGAGTCAACACTGGACAGACAGAAGCCTCCGTCTGTCCTGAAGAAAAACGAGGGTGTGAAACCAGAATTACAGAAAAATGGAGACATCAAAGTGGCAGAGCTAGCCCTATTATTAAGAGCAAACTCAGCAAAGGCAAAAAAGAGACCAGTCATCCTGATCAGCAGACACAAAGCATCTTAGATAAGTCTCCAATGTCTGGTTTGTTCTCTCAGTTTGACCATTGGTTGAGGATGAAAGCGAGGAGAAAGACAATTGAACACCAAGTTTAGAACAAAAAGTCTCCAAAATCTGGAAACAAATGGACTCCTCTGTCAGACACTATGTTCTCAGGAATGCCGTGTAAACGAACCACGTGCTGAAGGAACAAAGGCACCAATTCAGAGGAGGAAGGCAACTTAGGTAATGGCACAAGATGTATCATCTTGGAAAACCTATCACAAATCACCCAGATGGCGGTCATTCTCTGAGAAACAGGAAGGTCGGAAATGAAATCCATAGAGATATGGGTCCATGGTCTTTGGGCACAGGCAATGGCATCAACAAACCAACTAGAGCGAGAGCAAGGCTTGGAGCGAGAGCAAGTCCGCAGGACTGCACAAATTCCCTGACATCACGAGACAAGGTAGGCCACAAAAGGACGGGCTAACCAAGTCTCTGGTACCAAAAATTCCGGATGCCAGCAACGCGGAACAATGAATCTCAGACATCACACTCTTTTTCCACTGGTCGGGACAAACAATTTTCCAACAGGGCAGCGCTCGGGCCTATCCTCCTGACACCCCTGCCCAGAGCAATAGAAAAAATGAAACTCGGCACTCAACTTTAGTATAGTGAGAATAAAGATTTTTATTCACAGTAGTAACACGAAACGTTTCGGTCCTATATCATGGACCTTCATCAGTCACTACATTTATAAAAACAGAAGAAAAAAATTATATTACAAAATAAAGTATGTACAATCAAAATTTTGGTCAATAGTAAAGGTAGAGAGTAGTTGTATACAATGCTTCAGGAGATTTAGGGAGCAATCATAGGTCAGAGTTGTATCGAGGTATCACAAAGGCAGAAAGAATATATATGGTGAGGACATACCAGATACTACTGGGAAGGGGGTTGATCCACATAGGAAGAAAGAAAGGGCTGGATATAGCTGTAGGTGAAAATAAGATAAACGTAAGTGCGATATACTTTTATGTATAAGTAGTTTTTGTGTATGTGTAGAGGGAAATCCCCTTGTTGGTGGGGTGAGTGGGGAAAGGAGGACAATCCCTTTTTGCGTAGTAACCTGTAAAAAAAGGCAAACCTGATCATAAAAACCCCCTTTCTTGAGGTGAAGGGGGACCCGTATATTGTTGGATGCCCTGTTGTAAGGAGTCGGTAGGAGGATCTTGTTGGGCGGGCCCCCGCTAGTTGAGGGGGAAAAAGTAGAAAGCAGAAATTTTTTTGGAGGAAAGGGGGGGGGTATAGTGTCAGTAAACGGAATTTAGACAGGAAGTGAGGGAGGAATTAATGGACATGTGCCCCAATGTATAGGTAACCGAGGCGCCTACAGGTGGGGGGGGGTAAGGAGCAGGTGTGAGGGATGTCCCCAAACAGGATGCGTGGGCATTATGTTTTAAATACAAGGGCTTAAAGTGAATGAAAGGAGGCATTTTGTAAAGCAAAAAAGGGTTTAAGCAATAAAATTGGGATCTTATAATTGCTTAAAGGATAAATAAAGGCTTGAGATAGTATGCGTCAAAAGGGGCAAAACGTTATGAGTACTGTTTAGTCATTTATAGACTAGGGAAAGACAAAGCGGGAACGGGGAAATAATAAAAAACCCAAACGGATAAAAGATGTGGAAAATTAAGATGGCAAGTTCAAATTGGTGAATGGGGAAAGAATCCCCTTTAAAATAACAGAAGGATAGAAACTCAGGAGAGTCCCCAAAGGGAAACCTGAGAGGGCATTAAATTTTGGCCGGGAAAAAAACCCCAAAAATTTTAAAGTGCAACCCCCGGCCGGGGTTGGATTGAGGTTGGAATTTAGAAAACCAAAATTTTATGGTCGAAAGGCCCCCCACCCGTTTTGGTTGATTTTCCCCCCCTTTAAAAACCTTCAGGCAAACTCATTCCCCGTTAAAATTGTTATAGGAGAAATTTTGAGAGAAAAAGGAAAAAGGGGTTCTTTTGGGTTTGGTTTTTTGGGACAAAAGGGACCCGCCCCCAATTTTGGGCAAACCCCCCTGAAAGGAGAGAAAACGGGAGAACAGGAGAAAAGTGAATCTTTGTTTTTGAAATTTAGAATGCCCCGGAGGCAATTACCAAAGAACCTTTTTGGTAAATGTTAAAAGGTTTAACAACGGGAAAATTTCCAAAAAATTTCGATAAAAATTGGGGGAAACCCCAAAAACTTGAAAAGCCTTAATGAAAAAAAGGGTTGGTAATCCAGAGGCGAAAGAGGGGTTTTAAAAACAAAGGGGGGAAAAAAAATAGAAATAGATTTGTCCAAAAAACCTTTTATCTTAAAAAAATTTTCTCAAAAATTTGGAAAATTCGAAATGTTTCCCTGGGGTAGTCATTAGAAAAAAAAAATATTAATAAAAATCAGAAAATTTTCCCCAAAACCCTGAAAAAGTCATTTTGAAGGGTGGAAGACAGAGGGTTATGAGAAAGGGCATAAAATACCAAAAGCCCCCGGGGTATTGAAGGTTCCATTATCCCCCTGTTAATGGAATAAAATTTAGCCCCCGGGTCAAGCTTGGAAAAAAAGTACGTTTTTTAGGAAAAAAGGTCAAAATAAGGGTAAGGGTTTGAAAAATTACAGTAATTTGTTCAAAAGAGATAAAAAAAGGCTTAATGAACCCCTTTTTTTGGAAAAAAAAAAAAGGCATAAGGGGGGAAAAAGGGGGGTTGGTTCTATGTATATATTTAAATGTTTGTTGTCCCCATTATTTTTTTTTTTGAGTATTTTTCCCCCAAAAGGGGTTTCCGCTTGATTTCCCCCCCTGATTTTCCCCTTTTTCTTAAGCGCCCGGAGCCCTGTTAGAATTAGCCCGCTGAAGTGATTTACCCCGTACCCCTTTGGCCTTTTCCAGTATTCCCCCCGAGGTTGAAATTGTGGATTGAACCCCCTTTTGAAAGCGTTTTTCAGGTTACGGAAAAAAGGGGAAAAAATTGAATCTGTATTTGGGGTGATTGTGAGTTGGGTTACTCGGTGTTGTTCCGTTTTTGTGTTGCAAAACTGGTGTTTTTGAATTGTTGAAGTAAAACAGGTTTTTTTAAACCCCTTACCCCGGTTTTAAAAGACAAGCACAAAAGGGTATTAATTTTAATAATTTCAAGATTAACCCAAAAATTAGGTTGGGGTTGGAAGGGTGTTGTGTTTGGGGTATGACTAGTTGTTTTCTGTGTGAGGGGGTGTTTACCATTGGTGAAAATTCCCCTTTGTTTTTTTTTTTGGTTTTAAGGAAACATATTTTTTTTTTTTTTTTCTTTCTTTTTTTTTTTTTGCGTAAATTGGATATAGATTTGGGGAATTTCTTTTGATAGGGTTGGACTTAACCTTAGGGACAGTTCCCTTAATTTTTTTTTCCTGGGTTCAGGTGAAATATTTTTTTTTTTTCTCCCCTTCTTCCCCGTAACCCCTTTCTTAAAAGTCTGGGAAAAAAGGAAAACCCCCATAAAGGAAATTTTTCGGAGGGATGAAAAATCCTTTCGATTTGCCGAATAAAAAGACCCTTTTAAAAAATTTAAAGGCCCCAAAAAATTCCCAAATTTTCAAGTGGTTTGGAAAAAACCCACCCCCATTTGGAGCCCGGATTTAGGGGTTTTTGAGGGGCGAAACCGGGCCTTCCGTACCCCCATTTTGGGTTCCCGTTGCCCCCCTTTTTGTTTTGGGGGGAACGTGAGAAAATTAGGGGGGGTTTTTAATCAAAGAATTTTTTTTTTGCCCCATGCTTACAATTTCCCGAAGATCAAGGTGCTTTTATAATTTTTTTTGCTTCCCCCAAAAAGGCTTTAATTTTGGGGAAACCCTTGATTGGTGGGGGAAATTTTTTTAAACCCCCTTAGATTTTTTTTTCCCCCTGGGGCAGGTGTTTGATGACCCCCCTCGGGGGGGGCAGTAAGAGCCTGTTATTTGGCCCAAAGGGAAAACCCCGGGAGCTGAATAGCCTTTGGGGGTTAAAGGGGAGGCCCTTGATCCAGGGGGGGGGGTTCCCCCTTAATTTTTTGAAAAAAGGGGGGTTTTTTCCCCCTGATTAAAGGGTGAACTTTCTTGGCCCACCCCCCCCTGCGTTTTGGTAAATTTATTAAATACTGCATCCCATTTGGGTTTTGTCTGAAACGAGGGAAGGGGGGGGATGGTTCAAAGAATCGCCCCAAAATTTTTACCTTCCCCCCCCAAGGAAACCCTTTTTTTTGGATTAAAGGGAACCTAAAGGGAAAACCCCCCCAGGAGACTCTTTCAAAGAAGGGGTTTTTGATGCAGCCCAAAGGAAATCGTTTTTTGGGGAAAAAGTTTCTATTTTGGGGGGAAAGGGGCCCTTTTTAAAAAGCCCCCCGGTTCTCGTAAGACACGACATCATTTTTGTGAGTGTTGCGGAGGGGTTTTTTCAGGGGCCTCAGGTCCAGAGAATTGCAGAACCCCCGATTTGATTTCTGGACTTAAAAATCCGTTACCTCGAGGACGTTGATGTGAAAAAGCTGCCAAATTTTTTAAGTTTCCTCGCGGGGCCCCGCTATTTTAAAAAAAACAAAATTTTTTGTTTTTTTCCTAAATCTGGGGGTTTTCGTTTGGGTTTTTTTTTGCTCGCTTGATGCTCAGGGGCAAGTGGAAATTTTGGGTTCTTTTCTCTGAAACAGGGAATACGTTTAGTGAAAAGGGTACCCCGAAATTGGGGAAAAAATGGGGGGGGGGCCCCCCCGCCCCTGGGCCGTGGGGCCGGGAAAAAAGCCCTTTTAGGGTTTTTATGGGGGAAAAAATACAAGAAAATGCCTTTATGCTTATCTCTTCCCCCCCCTTTCCCCCCTTTTTTGGGGTCCCTGGGGGGGAGGCTCAGAATCCCCATTAAAGGGGAAAACCCAAAGGAAATTTACTTTTTTGAGAAAAAAATTCCCCAAAAAAATTTAGCTTGTCTTTTTTAAAGGGGAAACATGTCAGTCCCTGAATACCCTGTTAAGGGTTGTGGATTTAGTGACAAGGAAAAACGCCCCAATTCCTTCACCGCCCAAAATTTTTTTGTCCCCAAATTTAAAATTTTTGCCCGGACAAGTTCCCTTTTTGGGAAGTCTCCCCCCCGGGGGGGCCCCCAGCTAAAAGGTTTAAAGGATTTCATAGATGAAAATTTTACCCAAAAGGGGTTCTACCCCCCTTTTTTCTCTCCTGCAGGGACCCATTTTTTTAAAAAAAAAAAGAGGATCTTGAGACCATGCGAGATATAGGGATCAATAAGGTTACATTAGAAACCCTTATCCTTTTTTAATCCTGATTTTTGGGGAGAGTGCACATAAAAAAATTTTTTTAAACTAGATCTTCGGGGGGCCCCCTTTAAATTTGTCCCTATTAAAACCCGGGGTGAAGGAAGACTGTTTCAGGCAAGCTATGGCCCCTTTTTAATTTTAGTTAGCCTTTTTGGCTGGTACCCCCCCCACTTTCCCAAAAAATTTGGGGGAAAAGACATTTGGGGATCTCCGAACATTCTGGAAAATTTTTTGGATATATTCTAAATTTTTTTTTAACTCCCCCCGAGGGAAAAAATGGGCATGTAGAAGGTTTTGGGGGAAAATCTAAAACAAAATTTATTTTAATCAAAAAAAAAGTGTGAAATTTCCCTGGACCCAAATTTTAATTTCTGGGGTATGTACTGTCTCAAAGGAAATTAGTATGGTGGAAGAAAAACCCCAACCCTAAGGATTGGCCAAAAAACCCAGAAAAGGAAGGGGTACAGGTTTACGGGGGTTTTCCAAATTCTATAGGTTTTTTAGAAAATTTTTGAGGGAGTTTTACCTACACTCAAAATTCCCCGGGAAAAAGTCCCGGGTTTTCCCGGGGGCCCCCAACCCCGGGAAACATTTTCCCCTTAAAAAAAAAATTTTTTCCCCCCCCATCTATAATCCCCAAATTTTCCCCTTTTTTTTTAAGGGGTTTCTTCAGACTGTGCCCTTGGGTATACTCTCCAAAACAGTGAGAAGAAGTCTTGCATCCCTGTGCCTTCTTTTTTCCCGCATTTTCTTCGGGTGAGAGGAACTCATGTGGGCAATAGAGGTTGTTGGCCATTATTGCCCCTTCAAGAATGGAGACACCCTTCAGGGAGCTGCACAGCAAATAGTCGTCCGACAGACCATCGTAACCCTTAGTTTATCGGGTCGGCTAATGCCTGACCCCTCCCCAGGCTCGCTGGAATCTTTTCTTAAACCTTTTTAATTTTTATCATCCTTAAAACAGATCGCGCAATAGAAAGGCTGATGCACTCTCTAGGATTTACTCCGCAGAGACACGCCCAATTACTCCTCCAAAGACTATTCTTCCTGACTCTAGTTTCCCCTGGGATAATTCATAACAAGACCTACAAGGACATCAAGGAACATACCGCGGACCTTTTTTTGGAAACCAACCCCCCAAGGGACGTAATTTGTTTTTAAAGTGGTGTGTGGATTCAGGGACACGTCTGTATATTCCTGAAACAGTCAGATTAAGGTATTGAACCCTTTTAGATTCCAAATAGCTGGGCATAGAGGAATTTTAAAAGAACAGGGAAATTTTTTTTCTTTCTTTTTTTGGGGGCCCACTTGCGGGAAGGATGTTTTGAATTATTCACTTCATGAGGGCTTGCAAGATGCAAAAAACCCCTCCCCACCAACTGGTTGTTACAGCTCTTCCCCCCCGCCCGCCCGTGGGGATCCATTTCTTTGGCTTCATTTTGGAGTTACCAACCTCTCAGGGGAAGAACACCATTTTAGTGGTGGGGGACCGTCTAACAAAGGGAGCTCATTTATCCCTTTTTGTGGCTTACCCACTGCAAAACAGACATCAGATTGATGTTAAAATGTTTTCGTTTACATGAGTAGGGGATGGGGTTTTTCGATCGGGGGGTGAAATTTTCACTTTAGGTTTTGGCAAAATTTCTGTGCAGCTTTGGACTTTAAAAGAAAACCTTTTCTTTGCTTTTCTCCCGACAAAGGGACAGACCGAACAAACCCAATAAAACCCCTGGGCAGATTTTCCGCTGTTTTATCTCCACCTCGGATATTGGGGGGATCATTTCCATTAGCTGATTCTCGTATAAAAATTTAGAGTGCCCATAAACATTCCCTTTTTTCTCAATCTGGGTTATCATCCTAACATTCTACCACTTTTCCCCCATAGAAACCCCTTTTACCAGCAGGGCTGAAAAATCACGTCTTTACAGAAGAATAGATCTTCAAAAGGGAAAAATCTGGATGGGCTCAAAAAAGGGTACAAAAAAGCCAGATAAATTTGAAAAACCTGCCCCACTTTCAAGGTGGGAGACTTGGCCCCGGCTGTAAACCCAAAATCTTAATTAAAGGTTTCCCTTGTCTAAGTTGGGACATAAGTACTTTGGGCCCCCTTAAAAAAACAGTAAAAATTATAAGGCCTTGTTTTTCGTTTTCAACGCCAGAACTTGAAAACCCCACCCTGTTTTTTCATGTACCCCTACAAAAGGGCTGCCCCCCCAATACGTTTCCTGGACGTTTCCCCCCTTCCCCGACCCCCTGCAGTCCATGGTCAGGAAGAATTTTTGGGGGAAAAGGGTTTTAGATTCCAGTTGATAAAATCATTACAAATCTGATTAAATGGCAGGGCTCCCAGTGGAGGACAACTCATGGAAAACCGTCTAAAAGTTAATGCTCCTGCTTGTCCCGTCAGTTTATCAAGGGACCCACACAACCTGGCTGAGGTCATCCCGGAGGTTGTCCCTTTAAGGGGGGGGTAATGTAAGGTTCTATGTATATATTCCCGAAAATCATTTGTTCGTCAGCCCTTTTATTTCTGTCTTCTGGCTATCTTGCCCCCCATCAAAAAGGGTTTCCAGCTTTATGTTTTCCCCCCCCTGATTTTCTCCTTTCTTCTTAAACAGCCACAGCGAGCAATCATGCTTAAATCAGCCCGCAGGAACCTTACTTTACTCCTGTAAGCCTTGGACCTTGTACTCCAGCTATTCCCACTGAGGAACTCTGAAGCACTTGTGGACTCTGAACCCTGCTCTTTGAAAGACCCACTTTTGCATGGACTTACGGAAACAAGAGAAGACCCGAATCTGTTTTGGAAAGGTGTTTGCTGACTTGGTTTACTCTGGCCTGCTGTGTCCCTGTTTCTGTGTCTGCAAATGTGTGACTATTTCTTGCCAATTTGAGAAGTAATACAGGACTTTTCTAATCAAACCTTGACTCCGGGTTTTTTCATCGCACCAAAGCACAAGACGCTAAGAACTGAAACTACATACATTACAGATGGTCTATAGCCCCTTTCCCCAATGACCCCTTTGATATAAGACCGCATAGCTCATGTTCATACGACAAGTTAAAAAGGCGCCCTTTGGGAAATTACTCCCAGGCACTAATTAAATACGCAGTATAGCTCCTAGGGGGAGGAAAGGAGCAGATTTACTTTCGCTAAATACATCAGAAAAATCAACAAAAAGTCAGAACACCTAGCCTGGGGGGGGGCAGAAAAACAGGAGTGTTGGTATTTAAAAACATTTGGGAGCCCCAACTGGTTACAACACAGATTTCCAATCCCAAAAAGGATTTTGGACTGTAACCAAGGGAAAACCCCGTACGAGATATCTGCAGATTAACAAACCAAAAATTGCAGCACTCTTTATATCAGGTTCAACCTCATTATCACCGAGAAGAACGAGGTTTTTATTCTCAGCCAAAGGGGTAGAATCGACCCCCAGTGGGGGAATTTGACTTCGTGGGGGTATCGGGGGAAACCACAACTTTAGCAAAATCATAACCCAAAATTAATAGCGCCCAGAATAAACAAAACCCTAGCAAAAATGGGACAGAAGCATATCAAGGACAGTTAATAAAAACTTAGTCGAACACACCCAAGACAATTTAGGGGCAGACTGAAATAGCATAAGGGGATCACACAGTAGAAACATAACCCATTGGCTTTCGAAACTCAGACGCTGTCCCCCGCCCACCTATCACACGCATGGCTTCAGAACAGGTTCAAAGCAACACTATTCCACGATATTTCTCCGCTACGCAAACGTCTGTAAATTTTTAATCCTAATGACATAGAATCATTGAGCCAAGGGACAGGGAACCCCCACAAACACCTTTACTTTATCTGACAGACCCTTCCGAAAAAAGGGCCCCCAAAGCGTCGTCATCCATTTGGTCAGGATGGGCCCACCTACGGAATCTCTGACAGTAAACTCACGAATCAAGCCCCTGATTTAAGCCAACAGGCTTTTTCAGTTTGATCAGTGACATTGGCTCATCGTACAAAAACCCCCAAAAGCTAAAAAAAATGCATAAACATCACTCAAAACAGGATCCCCGGGTGTCGGGGAAAAAAAGCCCAACCCGAGGATCCCCGCGCAGGAGAGAAACAATTTGAACCTGCGCGCTGCTTTCCTGAGGACTTAGATTTTAAGGCAAAAAAAAATTTTTACATTTTTTTTTGAAATTCTGAACTTAGCGATCCCCAAAAACAAATCTGGCATGGGGAAACCAGGTTCCACAACCAACCTAGCAGATAGCAGCAAAACTCTGAACCCCATGGCAAGCTGATCCACCGGGGCCCCAAAAACTTCAAAATCCCTTTGGGGAAAAAAACCCCCCCCAGCCCCAGAGAACGAGGAAAAAAAAAAAGCAACAAACAGAAAATTCTCTGACAACTCTGACAAACCCTTTTTTTTTTTTCAAAATTTTTTCCTTCTGTGAGTACCATACAATTTTTAAATTTTGGGCCGGGGATACTGTTTTGTTTCTAGCTGAGGAGTGCAGGCAAAAAGGGAATAACCAGAGCATTTTAATCTATGGAAATTTCAGTACCCTGACTAACCACAAAACAAGGCGCGTGGGGCGTTTCCCACTTGGGGCCTAGACGCCTCGTCACGCCTAGAAAATAACACCCTAAAGAAGTATAGGAAAGCATCTGCCCCCCGGGGCAGAACCCCAAAGATAAAGAAAGCCCCCAAAATGTAATGGGATTTTTGACAAAAAGAAATACTGACACAGACAGAAAAAAGTATAGCAACTTTTGGGGGCCCCAAAATAACTAAATAAAAAGGATGGAAGGGGACTTACTGCAATCCCCAAAAACCTGAAAACACCAACCTACAAAATTTAAAAACACCTGAATCACACGACCTCCCACCCAAATTATTTTTTGGTGTAACAAAAAAAACAGCAGCCACGAAAAAATAAAAAAAGCAAAAGTAAAACATCAGGGGCTGAAAAAAACTGGGGGGGAAAAAGCCCCCGGGGGGGACCCAAAGGGGCCCCCACAGAAGTGCGGGACAAAATAAAAAATCAAGCAAAAAAACAAAAAAAGAAAATGTCTTCTGTTAGCAGGGATCAGACCAAAACAGCAGCTAAAGGAAACAGGAATCAAGAGGGAGACCAGAACAATTGATCACCGGAAACCCATGGAAGGGGACTCCCCTTTTTAGACCAGTCAGTAACCCGATTCCCAATCCCACAATCTTCACTGACAGCCGTACCCCTTGTAACCCCCAAGGGGCCTCTGCTCGAATCATTCAAGCCCTTCACAACTAGCCCTTGCAGACGCACGTAACGAGTTGTGATTGGCCCAGGACTAGATTTTGAATTTTAAATAAAGGGAGACCACCATTTTCAAAAAAACCCTTTTGCTGAACTTTAAATTTGGGGGCGGGGTTATTACGTAATAGTGGGTCCATATCCTCAAATTTTTTCCTTGATGAAGTAACGTTTTCTTCGCTAAAATTAAATCCCTTTCTATTTTCTCTCTCTTTTTTGTTCTTTTTCATTTTCCCAACATCCCACAACACACCGACACAAAAAGTTCAGCAGCAGGAGTCCTTATCAATCTGGGGTTCAATCTTCTTTCCCATTGGAAAATGGTGCACCCCTTCACATTCCTTCCTAATAAGAGGGAAAATGTTTTATGTGTAAAATGGTGTGTTATGTGTATTAACCTTTTAAAAATTGTGTTTTAAAACTTTTTTTGTGTATTAATTTTTTCGTCGCGCTAGAGCCTGTTTTCCCTTTGTGACCGGGCCAATTTTTTCAATTCTGACATGCATTTTAGGAGGTCAAAACCTAAAACGCTTCAACGCCCGGGGAAATTCTGAAAATGTTTTCTTGTGACAATTGTCTTTTGATAGGGGGTTAACTTTCTTTGAATGATTTTTGCTTTTTTTGAAAAAAAAATGGAAATTTGACGAAATTTCGCAATTTTCTACTTTTAATTTTATCCCCTTAAATCAAGAGTCAATCGCCAAAATATTTACTAAAAAACATTTCTATGTCTATTTAAACTCACACAATTTTGGGAAACTAATTTTTTTTGTAGGAATTAAAAGGGGTTAAAATTTGACCAGCGATTTCTTTTTTTACAACAAAATTTACAAAACCTTTTTTTTTTGGGGAACCACCTCACATTTGAAAGATTTGGGGGGTCAAAAAGACAAAAATACCCAAAAGTGACAACATTCTAAAAAGCCCCCCTCAAGGTACTCAAAAAATAATTCAAAAGTTTTTTAAAACCCCCCAGGTGCTTTACAGGAAAGAATGAAGTGGAAGAAAAATAAACATTTACTTTTCTTTTACAAAAATTTTCCTTTAACCTAATTTTTTTTTTACTTCGCAAGGTAACGGGAGAAAAGGGGACTAACATTTTTTTTTTGAAATTTTCTCCTTAGCTGCAAATACCCAATGGGGGGGTAATCACTTTTTTGGCCACCGCAGGGCTCGAAGGGAAGGCCGCCTTTTGACTTTTGAATGAAAAATATGCTTGAATAATTAGGGGTTGCCGTGCGCATTTGGAGAGCCCCTGATGTGCCAAACGGGAAACCCCCCAACAAGTGACACCAATTTTTAAAAAACTAGACCCCTTAGGGAACTTACCAATTGTTTTGGCACCTTAAAACCACAGGTGCTTAAACAGAATTTATAACGTACAGCCGGGAAAAAAAAAAAATAACATTTTTCATAAATAAAGTTTTTTAGCTCCAATTTTGCATTTTCATAAGGGTAACAAAAAAAATTTGCCCCCTAAAATTTTGTTGTGCAATTTCTCCTGACACGCCAATACCCCATTGGGGGAGAAACAACTGTTTTGGCGCACGGCAGGGCTTGGAAAAAAAAGGGCGCCTTTGTTTTTGGAAATGCAAAATTGGGGGAATCGATAGCAGACCCCATTTGCGTTTGGGGGCCCCTGATTGCCTAAACAGTGGAAACCTTCACAAGTGCCCCCATTTTGGAAACTAACCCCTTAGGGAACGTTTTTTAGATACGTATTGAGCCCCTTTGCCCCAAAAGTGTTTCACAGAAGTTTATAACTAGAACCGTGGAAAACAAAAAAAAATAATATTTTTCACAAAAAAAATTTTTAGCTCCATTTTTGCTTTTTTTATAAGGGGAACAGGAGAAATTACCCACAAAATTTTTTGTGAAATTTTCTCCGTGCTGCAGTACCCATTTTGGGGGAGAATATACTGTTTGAGCGCATGCAGAGCCTGGAAGGAAAGACCGCCATATTGGGGAGCAGATTTTGCGGGAAAAGTTTGTGGGGGACATTCACTTGTCAGACCGGTGACGTGCCTAAACTGAAACCACCCAACAAGTGACCCCATTTTGGAAACTAGACGCCTTAGGAACTTTTCTAGATGTGTTGGGGTCTTTGAACCCCCGTGCGTCAAGAATTAATAATAAGCGTAAAAATTTAAAATCATATTTTTTTTCCCCAAAAAATTATCTTTTTGCCTCAAATTTTTTTTTCAAAAGGTAACAGGGGAAATTGGACCCCCCAAAAATTTTGTACAATTTGTCCTGAGTATGCGACACCCCCTATGTGGGGTAAACCCCATTTGGGGGGCCCTGGCAGAGCTCGGAAGGGAAGGAGCGCCAGGGGAGGAGTCCCCCAGGAGATAATTTGCATATTCCCCGGGGCCCTTTTGGGGTAAGTGAAGTCCCGCGAGCTCAAGGAACATGGATTTTGGCTGTGCGCTGAAAGGAGGACCAGAAACCAGGGAGGGGGAGTCCCGGGAGATAATTTGCATATTCCAGTGCCTTCTGGGAATGAAGGGTTTCCCCGCGAGTAAAGGGAACACTGGATTTTGGGGGGTTTCAGCTGAAAGGGGGCATCAGTAAACCGTGCCCCGTGGGCCCGGGGTTTTGGCTTATTTTTTCCCCGCTTGTTTATTTTTGAACAAAAAAGAACAGGGAAAGAGCGGGACCATGTGGGGGCTGATTTCTTGCTACATGTCTAGACTTACCAGGGAAAAGCCAAACTTCACATGCCCGAAAACAAGCTTGTGTCCTGTTGAGGAAAAGTTGCAAATCTGGAAAAGAGGTTATCTACATTGAAGACCCTTTTAAAGGAAAGGGGGAGTTTTTAGAAAAGCGATTTTTCTCTTCAGTACAAAAAGAGAAAAAATTCAAGTGAATGAAAAACAGAGGAAAGGAAATGTGACCCAGAGAAGAGGAGGGTCAGGAGGCAGTCACACCAAATTTGCTCAGGGAAACCCAAAACACTCTTTCACAGGAGAACGATGAAGAAATACTAGGGTAGATTTTTCCCACAAAAAACCTTTTTACCCCTCAGAGTCCTCCTGAAGGGGAAAAAAAAAACGTTGTGAAAAAAAACGGAGAGTTGTTGTCATGGGGGATTCCCTGTTGAGGAACAGAGGCCCCTATCTCAGACCGGTATAACCCCCCCCAAAAGAAATGTGCGTTTCCAGGTGCAAAAATTAAAGATGTGTCTGAAGGTATCAGGACTCTAGACCCAAAGATGACTACCCTTCCTGCTAATAAGTGGGGGCAAAAGACACCGCTAAAACGACCCGGAAACCTCGCATGACTTGAAAAATTAGGGAAG
The DNA here is from genome assembly GCA_033576555.1 of Oophaga sylvatica. Taxonomy (NCBI): domain Eukaryota; kingdom Metazoa; phylum Chordata; class Amphibia; order Anura; family Dendrobatidae; genus Oophaga; species Oophaga sylvatica. The sequence continues at coordinate 15,767 of JARQOD010013339.1, forward strand.
AAAGTGAAAGAACTGGGGGCGAGGTGGTTTTTTTTCCCCTCCTCCCCCGTGGATGGCCCTGGAAAAAGGAGGTGGAAAAAATTCTGCAATGAACAATGGGTAGTCGATGGGGCCGTCACAAGGGTTTTGGGTTTTTGGATCACGGATGAATTACCTTACATGGACTACTTGCAGGATGGGCCCTTCGAAACGGAAAAATTATTTGGAAATCGCCTTTCTACACTCATCAGGAGACTTAAAAAAAAAAA
>JARQOD010013340.1:0-16010 GCA_033576555.1 Oophaga sylvatica
TATTCCATATTTTTTCCCATGACTACATGGGATTTCCGGATCGGTATGGGGTATCCCGATTTTTTAAAGGTATGGCGATTTCGATTCCATACTTAGGGATGGGAAAGTACGCTCAACCACTTTTTGGGTTAAATTTCAAAAGGGAAAAACAACAAAGCTAATGTAGAAGTATTGGGGAGTTGGGGAGACAATAAAGCAACAGTTTAACCCAAAAGCATTGGAATCATTAATAATTTTTTTTTGGGAAAATACTTTGATTGACTAACAATACAATGTGTTAACCTTTTTTCTTTTTTGGCAAATGTTTTTCACAATTTCCTTTCCTTTTAAACCTTTTTTAACTTTTTTCCGTGCCACACTTTCCCTTCAAATCTTCCAGCTCATTTTTCTCATCAAATTATTCTTCTCTTCACCTTTTTAAATCTTTTTTTTAAACTTCTTGCAATTCTGTTTTTGTTTACATACTCAATTTTGTTTTATTAAACAAATTTAACTTCTTCATATTCAAATTCTTCTCTTCTCCAACCTTCCTTCTTCATAATCTTATTTGTAAAACAGGATTTCCTGTACTTGTAACGTAAAAGTATGAATGTTCATCCTTCCGTTCTTGCTGTCACAAAAGTTTTAAAAATCAAAACAGTATTTGTCTGGTTCTTTTAGCCGCACACGCAGCTTTCCCCGACACCACGGGGAGGAACGGCCACCCCCAAAACACGCTTATCTTCTTCGCTTAAAAAATTTAGACATTTTTTTGCTTTTCATTTTGGTCTTTACTTATTTTTTCTTTTTTTTTGACTTTGTTTATTTTTCTTCGTCTCTTGTCTGTATCTTGTAGTTTGTCTTAACCTTCTTTGTCCGTGGGGACTTCTTTTGGGGAATCTTTTATTTTTTCTTTTTGATGGTGTTCACTGGTTTGGGGTTTAGCTCGCTCCCTTTTTGTCGTCAGGGTCTTTTGGTGGTCTTTTAAGTCGTCTAATTTCCGAAAACAGCTGACGTTTTTCGGGAAACCTACGGGGACAAGGAGCAAGAGACAAAGGAATAAAAGAGGGCCCCTGACTGGCTGGAACCCGGCGGTACGAAAAAGATCAATGTCCACAACCCGGGACCACGACGTTACTGTGACACGGTTTCTAGCAGGGGGTTTTCCGTGCTCCCAAAGCCACCAAGGGCCCGCGACTTGCTGGAATTTGATATAGAGGAGGGACCCAGGGCCCAAAACACTGGGGGGAAACCCCGGCGGTACTGGACCCCGGACGGTAGCAAAGGAAAAAAGGCAAATTTACAACCAGCCCCCTACGTCGTCCCTTTTTTACAAACAGGAGGTACCTGTGCCCAAAGCACTACCAAGGACCACAACTTGCGGGAACCGATACAGAGGGGCCCCTACCCCAAAAGCACTGGGAGAACCACTTGCGGTACGGGCCCCCCGGGAGGGTAAAAAGGAAAAGAGGCAAGTCAAAAACCGAGTACCAGCTGACGTTATGTAAAGGGTTTTACTAAGCGGAGGTCCCGTGTACCAAAGCACTACCAAGGACCAGCAGACGTTGCTGGAACTGGGAACGGGAATGGGGGCACCTGGGCCAAAAGCACGGGGGAACCACTTGACGCGGGACCCCGACGGGTGCAAAAGGGGAAAAGGGCAATGTCCAACTGAGACCACTGACTTACTGTGACACGTTACTAAGCAGGGGGTACCTGTGCTCCAAAGCACTCCCAAGGGACCACAGACTTGCGGAAACCCCCGATGGGAGAGGGGAGGCACCTGGGGCCAAAAAGCACTGGGAAACCCACTTGACGGAAGGACCCCAGGGGTAGCAGAAGGAAAAGAGGAAATGTCCAACCGATACCACTACGTTACTGTACACGTTACTAACAGAGGTACCTGTGCCCAAAGCACTCCGGCCCACAGACGTTGCTGGAACTGGGAAGGGAGATGGGGGACCGGGCCAAAAGCACTGGGGAAACCACTTGAGGGTACGGGACCCCGGACGGGTAGCAAAAGGGAAAAGAGGCAATGTCACAACCGAGTACCACTGACTTTCGTGCAGGGTTACTAACAGGAGGTACCTGGCCCAAAGCACAAAAGGGACCAGCAGACTTGCGGAACTCGGAACGAGATGGAGGCACCTGGGCCCAAAAAGCACTGGGGAAAACCACTTAGGGACGGGGACCCCGAGGGGACAAAGGAAAAATAGCAATTCACAACCGGACCGCTGACGTTACTGTGACACGGTTACAAGCGGAGGTACCTGTGCCCAAAGCACACCAAGGACCACAGACGTTGCGGAACTCGATAGGGAGATGGAGGCACCTGGGCCCCAAAAGCACTGGGAAAACCACTTACGGTACTGGACCCGGACGGTAGCAAAGGAAAAGGGGCAATGTCACAACTGGTACCACCTGACTTTACTGTGACACGTACAAGCAGGGGGTACCTGTGCCCCAAAAGCACTACCAAAGGACCACAACGTTGGGGAATTTCGGATACGGAATGGAGGCCCTGGCCAAAACACGGGGGAGAACCACTTGACGGTACTGGCCCCCGGAGGGGTAGAAGAACGCACCCATAAAAAAGAAATTTACAGGCCCAAAGCCCCCGCATTACCGAATCACACAGTCCTACATGGTGCTTACCTATTGCCCAAAATGGAAACGCCTTTATTTAAATTACAGCACACTAGGAATCACCTAAACTGCAGGGACCATAGAGTCGCAACCCCAAAGCAACACGACAGCACAATATGGAGGAAATTGACGTTCAACGCCAGAAAAACTGTCGGCTGTAAACCCGGGTGGCCAGGGTCAGACCCCCCAATTACTTACAGCAACAAAAGGGGGGTGTTGTACCCAGGGAGTAAGTTTCAGGGAGAAAGTAACAAACAGGAACATGGAAAACGTTTTCCAAACATTTTTTTAATCTGAAAACGGACACAAATTCAGGTGAGATCCATGCCTGTTCATTTTCAGAAAGAAAACCCGCTACATCCTGGGATAGTCGAAAGCGAGGGCTGTTAACACCCCTGCAGCCTAAAAGACAACCCAATAAACACGCAGCAGGCAACCAGCCCTCCAATGAAACGGCAACTCTGGCCATGTCCAACTTAAGACCCAAAATTTAAAGGGAAGAGGCTCGGGGGAGTACATTTAAAGGGGGAAAAACCCAAAGTAGTCTGTCACCAACTAAAACTTTTCTTCCTGGTCGGACCCCGGATGGTGTAACCTTCGCGGCCGTCCAAAATTTTGCCACATTTTGTAACATACGTTCTTCACTTTTAAAAAAGCCGCTGCTTCCTCCCTCTTGTTGTAGAGGTGCTACACTGCCGACGCAAAAGCTGTTTTGTAAAAGCATACAGCAGCAGCAGCTCTCTGGGGCGGGAAATTTACAACAGTATGGATTGCCCCAGTTTTCGGGTACTCCGCATTTTACTTTCCCCGGGTTCCCCGGGTGTGTAAAAGGTTTGAAATTTTTCCCCGGAGCGGGGGTCTGGGAGGGGTACCCCCAATAACGACGTCTGAGATTGTGGGAAGCGGCGGTCTTTTTTCAGGCACGAAGCATAAAAACAACCATGTGTTTCAGACCCCAACTCCAAACAAAGGCTGTCCTCGGGAAAGAGGCGCATCTCTCCTCCCTCATCACCCCACCCTCGCTCAACATACTGACTACAGCTTTGTGTACCTCCCTCTGTAGGGTTTTTTCTTCCTCCTCCATTTACTCCTCCTCCTCCTCCCACAAAGTGGCCCTGCCCCCAGCCCTTTGGAGGAACAAATTGCCTGACTGCCGAAGGTAATTGAATTTGTGACCCTCTCCTCCACCTTCAAAACCCTTCCTTTAGTGCTTTTAGTGATTTCTGAAGCAGGGAATAAGGGGGCAGTCAGCTGACTATGCATCATCTGCACTCGCCATCCCGTTGAGACATAAACCACGAAAACGCGCAGGTCCTTCAAGAGGCCCACTCATAGTGGTGAAGGGGAACGGCGCAAATTGCGAGTTAGCCCTTTTTGCAGCTAAAACCCCTTTACGCTGGCTCGCCCACAACCGCTCCAACATAGTAACGGGGAATTCCCACCTGGGGGGTACTCACATATGATCGTTTTTTTTCGGAAGGCGAAATCTATTTGCAAGCTAAAAGCGCGACGGGGCCATCGGAACGTCCAATGAGCGCACCTAGGGGGGACCTTGTGCAGCATGATCAAGATCCGGAATCCCTAAAAAAACTCGCACGCCCAAGTTACACATGGCCAGACTGGTTAAATGGGTTTGCCAAGCCCAACGCCCCCCAATTTGGCCATTGTCACACCTACCAAGCCTGGCTGGAATTAGCTGACAAAAACCACACTCGCTCTCCTGCTTGATGGCACCCAGAGCCCGCGCTTGGGCTTCGATTCCCCAGGAATTAATTTCGGGCGGCCTTTGACGTTTGGCCAGGGCTGTGCCATATGGGTCGAAAACAGGAAAGCTTCACGGCCCCATGTGGAGGTAACCGGACGGCTCGTGCAGCGATGAACTGAAACGGAGTAGGGAGGAATCAAAGTCACAGACTGGATTCCTGCAATCCGGAGTTTGGGAAACACGTACGCGCCACTGGGAAGATCTGTACCCGGCCCACAACTTTACCCAAAGGGCATGAGGAAAATCGTCCCCCCATGGTACGGGCCACCATCGGTGGTCAGGGGGACCCTGCACGACGGCGTTTTGTGCGCTGTTTTTAAAGTTCCCCGCATTTTTTTGCAAGCAGGACAGCTTGCCTGCTAAATAAAATGGCTTGGGACATTATATTGTGGGACTCCCAAAGCCATAAAATTCCTGAAACTGTCAGTCTCCACCACCTGAAAGACGCATTTCAAGGTACAGGATTTTCAAAGGGCCCCATTCAAGCCCTTGCTCGTGGGTGTTGCCGATTGCCCTTTTATCCCCTCCTTGGGTTTCCCATGGCTGTTTTTTTTTCTGGGTGTACGAGACTGTGAACTTCGCAGGGGGGGAATAACAGTTTGTCTATGGACAACAACCGAGGTTCTTCCGAGATCCTGTGAGGAAGCCAACCCGGGGTGTGAGAGCTGAGATAGGCTCAACATGACCAAAGATGTAGGTGCTCTGAGTTGGCCACATCTCCTGTGCTTTGGGGGGAAACCCGCACTGCTTTTCCGTAATTTTCCACATATTTGTGGGATTCAGGTTCCTGAATTTTTCCTCTTTAACTTTTTTCTTACACACTGCATTGAACATAGCAAATATCGATACAAGTCTGTCAAAAAAGGACCACCAGTGCAAGACATGGGACACCAATTTTTACATTTTAAGAGAACTGCTCCCAACATGCCAAAACTGAGCACAGAAAGCGAGTCTGCACCCACCTCTCCCCCCTTTTCCCCGTTGGGACAATCTCTTCCCAGACGCTCCCACCCCCCCGTTGCCACCCCTTTTGGGCCCGGGACTTCATCATCCCACCCCCCTCTTCCAACCCTGCGCTGTTGGATTATGGGCACACCAGCTCCACAAAACCTGGCACCGAGTCTCATCATCATATAAGAGCTTTCGGTGTGCTGTCCACGGGACTGGGTCACCCGCCTCTTCAATTGAGAAAAAAACAGCGTTTTCACATCAAGCATACCCCTCTTCTTTAAAATTTCAGAAACTGCTTGCCTTTCCCGGTTTGCGAGCCAACAGATTCTGAAACAGAAGCGAGACTCACTGGCTCCAGTACAGAACCTCGAAATGCCTGGGCAATTTGACAGCGGTGAACAGACAGATGGTTGCCAACAGTGTTGGTTCCTGAGAGGTGGAAAGGGAAAGAAGTCGATGCTTGGGGCCATCCAAACCAAAAACGGCTCAATTTGTTCTTCCCGCACAGGGGGGGACGCCGAGCCCTACCCAAAATGCACATAAAGGAACGCCACCGGGAAAACTGGGGATGCTGTTCACGAGGGCGGCACACCCAGAATCCCCCCCGTCCTCCCCTGCGAAACCACCCCCGACCCCTGCCTTTCTCACGACTTGTTCACTTGGGAATTTGAGAAAGAAAGTCAAAAAGTTATAAGGCCTAAGTGTGGTTATTATCAGAACAAGTGAACACTAAACACAACGTTCACAATCTGTGAAAGGCTACTCTTGTCCCACTTCTAAGGTTTGCAACCAAGTATGGATACGGATGGAAGCGCGTCACACTAAAGATTATATTTAAATGGGAAAGGGGCAGAACCAATTGGGGAGGAAAAAGAAAAAGGGTGAGCCACGGGGAAAACGCTCACAAGACAAGCAGCAGTGCTTGAAAAGTAACTGGAGCGTGAGCACTCAAAAAAAAAAAACACAGACGAAGTGAACACGAAACACAAATTTCACAATCGTGAAAGGCATCCTTTTTTACTTTTAATGTTTAAAACCAATGATTGGTACGGATGGAAAGGCGTAAACCAAAATGTTATTTTTTAAGGAATGGAGAAAACCAATTGGGAAAAATAAAAGGGGATGAGATTTGGAACACCCGCGAGTACAAGCAGCATGTTTTAACAAGTAATGGAGCTTGATGTGCACCAAAAAATAAAAAACCAAAAAGGGAAGTAACACTGAAACACAACTTTTCCCAAAAATTTTTTAAGGCTACCCTTTTCTATTTTATAGGTTTAAACCCCAAGTATTGGATACGGTGGAAGCGCGTCACCTAATAGTTTTTAATTTTAAAGGAAATGGAGCAAAAAAAGGGATAAAAAAGGTGACCATGAACCCCCAGCAAGTAAAGCGCATGCTTGAACAAGAACGGACGTGAGTGCACTAAAAAAATAAAAAATACAGATGAAAAAACAAAACACAATTTTCAAATTTGTGAAAGGACCCCTTTTTATTCAAGTTTTTAAAACCAAGTTTTGGATAGGAGGAAGGCGTCACACAAAGAATATTTTAAATGGAATGGAGCAAAAAACCAAATTTGGGGGAAAAATGAAAGGGACCACTGAGACCCCGCAGAGTCAACACAGTGCTTAAAAAGAAAAGGGGTGATGTGATAAAAAAAAAAAACACAGCGAATGAACACAAAACCCAAACTTTCACAATCTGGAAAGGCTACTCCTTTGTTTTCTAATTTTGAACCAATGTAGGATACGGGGGGAAGGCCACATAAATTAAATTTTGCAGACTCAAAATTACATAAGGAAAAAAAAAAACTGTAGTGACATGTCAGATGCCTCCCAAACTTGATCGAGAAAAGCAGCGTCCCCTGCACCACACCACCTTGGCAGAGCTGTTAAAACAACATGCAGGCAAAAGGAAGCTTTACACAGCGGTTGGTGCTAGCCTGCCTACGCACAGTACACAAAATCGCAATCTTAACTGTCCTCAGAGTCAGCACAGCAGCGTTCTGTCCCTTACTGAATTCACAGCACAGTGACGCTAAAATGGCGGCGGCGCCTTTTATAGTGCATTTGACATCATTTCAGCATCCAATCACAGCCATGCCATTAGTTAACATGACCGCAGCAGTACACGGATGTGCCCACACTTCTTAGGATTCCTCATTGGCTGACTAAAATCACATTGCCTCGCAAAGAATTATGGGAACTTCCGATTCCGGTATTCGATAAGACGAAATATCGAAACGAAGTATCGAAAGGCCGATACAGCTAATATCGGCCGATATCCGATATTTGCAGTATCGTATCGCTCAACACTAACCACAACGTTTCAGAGTCATACATACATGACTGAAATCATAGTCATGCTTTCCTTTTAAATCCATATCGTTCTCCTGAGAAGACAGTCATGATCAGTCGCAACCCTTGTATTCGAGGATAAAAAATGAGGTGTGTGGTGGATCAGCACAGATATCCCATAAAATACGAACACATGTGCAATTGGAAGACGGGCTGCGGGTACCTGTACTGAGCGGGTCCGGAACTTTTGAGGCTGACTCCATGTTGCCTGGGGGAATAAATGAGGAAGCAGACCGACCTCATGACCCGGGTGGGAGGGGCTAGATAAAGCAGAAAGCGTGCACAGTGGCAGGCAGTTTGGCATGAAGTAGAGGCAGCATGCAGCCGTGTGAGCAGGTGTTCCGTCCCCCGAGAACGGTGCTGTGACAGGCATGTTGCTTGGGCCCGCTGTCTCTAGCGTGACTGCAAGAGATAGAGGTACCGCATGTTTAGTGACTGCGAGAGATAGAGCTGTCGTGCGCTCAGTGACTGTGAGTACCGCGCATGTGCAGAGCAGAGAAAGCCGAGTAGCGGACTACTCTTGCGACCTTCCTGCCAGTTTCTTCCGGCTGTTCACGTTTAACCCTGGGAGTTATTGCGGCCTTGTTTGCTTCAGCCGCATGTTTTCATGGACTAGGGGCTCAGCGGAAGGTACCGGTCACCGACCGCTGCCACCAGAAGACGGATCTTCGTGTAAAGGACCTCATCGGAGGATATCTCCCCGGCTGCTGGCGGTTCTACAACCTCTGCGGGATCATCTGCTGTGAGGAGCATAAAGGACACGATAAGTTCCTTAGCCAGACTGTCATTGGTTATGTTTGTTATTGCTATTATCCATACTTAACCCATTACCTTCCTGCGGGAAGATAAAATCTCTATTAAACTGTTTCTTCTGTTAACCCTTGCTCTGCCTACTGTCTGCACTGCATTCCGCAACCTGCTTACACATGCTCCATGAATGAAGATTTTTTCCTTTTGTTAGGTAACACCAATATTTAGTTCATGGAAACAGTGTTAAAATTTTCATCATTTTCTGTTGATAATTACATTGTCCACCCAACGAGATTATATGAACCCCCACGCACACTTATACATTGTACATTTCTGCCTGATGGTGTTACCTTATGAAGTGTTGTTCATTCTTTTTTCTTTTGTTTATACATACAAGCCCTTAGCACAGCTGCTCCCCACATCCATTTAACAGCTGAAAATTGAAAGGTCAGGAGAAGAAAATAAAGAACGGCAGCAAAAATAAAGCTATATAGAAATTTGGTAATTGCATAATGATCAACTGTTTATTCCTATAGTGAAACAAATCACTCCTCCTTAAAGGGAATCTGTCACACATTGAAAATGTTGTCAGAAGAGGAGATATGCAGATTAATAAAGTGTTTTGTAAAATATTCTGTATAGATAGTATTTTATTCACTGACATCCCTGCTGTTTCTTGACTTAGGAGTCCATGGCAGCTTTTTTATATGTGCACATACAAAGATATTGGTCAGGGATTTGCCACTGTACTCCTACGTCCAGAATGAACATGAATAAAAATGAATATACACTGCTCAAAAAATAAAGGGAACAAAACAACAAAATATAACTCCAAGTAAATCAAACTTCTGTGAAATCAAATTGAACACTTAGGAAGCAACACTGATTGACAATCAATTTCACATGCTGTTGTGCAAATTGAATAGATAACAGATGGAAATTATTGGTAATTAATATCAAGACACACTCAATAAATGAGTGGTTCTGCAGGGGGGGACCACAGACCACATCTCAGTACCAATGCTTTCTGGCTGATGTTTTGGTCATTTTTGAAAGTTGGTTCTGCTAGAGACGGACTCTACAACCCACACAAGTGGTTTAGGTAGCGCAGCTCATCCAGCATGGCACATCAATGCGAGCTGTGGCAAGAAGGTTTGCTGTGTCTGTCAGCGTAGTGTCCAGAGGCTGGAGGTGCTACCAGGAGACAGGCCAGTACACCAGGAGACATGGAGGGGGCCCATAGGATGGCAACAACCCAGCAGCAGGACCGGTACTCCGCCTTTGTGCAAGGTGGAACAGGAGGAGCACTGCCAGAGCCCTGCAATTTATCCTCCAGCAGGCACAAATGTGCATGTGTCTGCACAAATGGTTAGAAACCGACTCCATGAGGATGGTTTGAGTGCCCGACGTCCATAGATGGGGGTTGTGCTCACAGCCCAACACCGTGCAGGATGCTTGGCATTTGCCACAGAACACCAGGATTGGCAAATTCGCCACTGGCTCACTGGGGTCTTCACAAATGAAAGCAGGTTCACACTGAGCACATGTGACAGACGTGACAGAGTCTGGAGACACCGTGGAAAGCAATCTGCAGCCAGAAACATCCTTCATCATGACCAGTTTGGCAGTGGGTCAGTAATGGTGTGGGGTGGCATTTCCTTGGAGGGCCGCACAGCCCTCCATGTGCTTGCCAGAGGTAGCCTGACTGCCATTAGGTTCTAAGATGAGATCCTCAGACCCCTTGTGAGACCATATGCTGGTGCGGTTGGCCTGGGTTCCTCCTAATGCAGGACAATGCCAGACCTCATGTGGCTGGAGTGTGTCAGCAGTTCCTGCAAGATGAAGGCATTGAAGCTATGGACTGGCCCGCCATTTCCCAGACCTGAATCTGATTGAGCACATCAGGGACATTATGTCTCGCTCCATCCACCAACGTTACATTGCACCACAGACTGTCCAGGAGTTGGGGGATGCTTTAGTCCAGGTCTGGGAGGAGATCCCTCAGGAGACCATCCGCCTCCTCATCAGAAGCATGCATAGGCATTGTAGGGAGGTCATACAGGACAGTGAGGTTATACAGGCACGTGGAGGACACACACACTACTGAGCATCATTTTGACTTTTTTTAAGGACATTACATTCCACTTTAATTTTGTGGGTGACTCCAAATCCAGGCCTCCATTGGTTAATAATTTGATTTCTATTGATGATTTTTTGTGTGTCAGCACGTTCAACTTTGTACAGAACAAAGTATTCAATGAGAATATTTAATTCAATCTGATCTAGGATGTGTTATTTGAGTGTTCCCTTTATTTTTTTGAGCAGTCTATTACAAGCTATATTGAAGTTTTATCCCCAAAACTGCTTATCACTTTATTAAGCAAGGACTCGCAAGGAACTGGAGAGGGAGGGGGAGGGAAGAACATTGTCACAGGCTGTGAAGCTGTAGGCACAAGGCTGCAATGTGTGACAAGAGGAGGAAGAGGGGGGTGGTTTGGCTCTGTGCTGCTAAACATAATGAATGTAGTAGATGTTTGTGTGGAAAAAATGTAAGGAATGGAACTCATATTCCAGATTATCGTCACAGGTAACCAACCTCTCCATGAATTGGCAGGTCTATGAGTGGTTGCTAAAGCAGTATTTTGCACCAGCCTTTATCATGACATCCAGCTCATTTATTGATAATCTGACCCGGTGTTGGTAAGGTTGTTTTTGTTGTTTTCCTTGAATTTATGTTCTTTGGGAACCACTTTACTTAGCAAACATTACTCTAGAATATGCTGCATCCTAATCAGATAACATATTCAATGTGATTCCCTTTAATAAATGGTATCTGTAGGAATAAAAATATTTAGCAGCTCTCCTCCAATGCAGCGAACTTGGTACTGGAATACTGGGGATGATCCTATAGGTTCTTAAATGGTTGTTCTCATCTTCATGACTTGTGCTTGACCAGAAACAACTCTTGCTTTGGCAAATATACTATTCACTAATAATCGTGAAGGCCTACTAAAGACACAGAATGGCCCAGAAACAGAAAGTAAAACCTGAATATTGATACCTGTATATGGATATATTCATCTCATAAGAGGATTGACCAAATGATGTAGAAACATTGGGCCAAATTCATTAAGATTAGCGTTTCATTATGTCAGTGTTAGTTATGGGCATGTTGGAGTACGATTTGCCTAATTCATTAAGAGGTGTAGGCTTCTTGATTAATTTTTCATATCTTTTCACTGCCATGCATTTTTGTGCATCTCACCAGAAATGTTACTCCAGACTAAAGCTAGAGTAACATTTCAGGCTTAAGGTACACCCCAGCTTTACCTACTTTGACGGAGCTAGACGAAATTGGCATGAAAACTCCAAGACTTCATATTTTGCAAAAATTTTGTGACATTTAAAGATGTTTTACATCAGTTTTATGAATATGCTAGAGATGGTTTCTGAGCAGAGGCTCCCTCTGGTGGTTACAGACAGTACTGAACCTTTCAGCGAGGAATGGCAATCTGGGATCACGGACTGGTCTGATATAAGGGAGGTTCCCTCCCATGATGGTTGCCGGAGATCAATTGTTCTTGTCTCAATTGTGGTTCCTGGTTCATTGGAAGTTTGCTGAGTCTTGCCTGCATGTTCTGCTATCAGATAAGATATTTTCTGCTTTTATTTTTGTGCTTGCTTTTTGCATTGTTCCCTGCACTTCTGTGGAGGTCAGTCAGGTCCCCCCCGGGGGCTTGTGCTCCTCTCAGTTTATCTGGAGCCACTGTTGTTTGTTCATTTGCTTTTTCCTGTTTTTTCAGTGGCTGCGGCTTAGCTTTGTTACACCAGAGAACTGATTTAGGTGGTAGAGATCGTGTGATCTCAGGTGTTTTTGCAATCAGAAGAGTTGGTATTTTTTAGGGGTTTTTTTGGATTGCAGTAAGTATCCTTTCCTGTACTTTTCTGTCTAGACAGATTGGGCCCCAGCATTTGCTCATTCTATTTTCTGTCTGTGTCGGTGCTTCTTCTTGTCTAACCGCCATTACATGTTTGGGGGCTTCCTATTTTCTTTGGGGATCTGCTCCGGGGCAGATAGCTTTCATCTTTCTGCCTTTAGGTGTAGTTATCTCTCAGGCTGTGACGAGGCATCTAGGATCAACGTAGGAACGCTCCACGGCTACCTCTAGTTGTGTGGTTAGTTCAGGTTACTGCAATCCAATAGGTTCCAGCCTCTCTGGTGTATTGCCGTTTTTGCTTATTCTCCTCAGCTACCAAAACATAACACATCAGTATTCTGAATTGGGGCCATTTGCCTGGAACCATGGCGGACATTTATCAATGTATTTACGCCTATGTTTGGTGTATTTTATTATTTTTGGTATCTAAAGTCAAAAATGCTCTGACACATCTTTATCCTTTTGGGCCATATTTTAAAGCCATTTGCATCTTGTACTTTTTTACTCTATTTGGGAAAATGGAGTAAAAAAAGGAAAGACTTGTTGTTAATCCCAGGATTTATGATCATGACATTTTAAAAAGTTGCAAAATGTTTGCTCAACCTAGCTTTAGTAGGCTGAAGTGCAAAATCTCTTGATATCTCTAGACATACTTAAAGGTGCAAAAATGTTAATGGCACATGCAAAATTTTGAAAACAATTGTCACGAACAGCAACTTTACCTCCAGCAAGACTAATATCTACAACACCCTTCCCCTCGTGTTTTTTTTATAATTTTTTAACTCTGTGACCAACCTTAAAGTAGCACTCCATGTTTTGTCTAAAAAAGTGACTAAACGATTTTCATGTATAGTCACCCTACCAGATGTCCTTAGTTTGTCTCCCACTGCCACTTCTGCTTAACTCTGTGTTTCATTCCTCCTGCTGACTGTATAAATCTCACCGTCCATGTCTTTCTTATCTTGTAATAAAGGAAAGGCAAGTGAGGTGTTTTTTAGACTCACCGTAGTACTCACCATACCACTGCAACAACCAACTTGGAATCAAGAGAAATGGCCCTCCGATCTGAACAAAGGAGAAGAGGCTAGACAATGGAGAACACCAGGCAGTGTGACTATACATGTAAGGCCGGGGTCACACTTGCGAGTGTGATGCGAGAAACTCACGTGAGTCTCTGTCATCAATACCTGGCACTACCTCCGGCACTGGGGACCGAAGTGTGTGGCTGCATGTATTTCTAGGCAGCCACACACTCTGGTCTGGTTAATGCTATTAACTTGTAAATATAGGGTTAATCTGCAGGTTAATAGTGATAAGAAGGTGTCCATCTGCTGTACTGAGTGTCACCCGGAAAAAAAAATAATTTAATTTAATTTCTCCCAGGATCCACCGGCTTTCAGTCATATAGGAGTGCGGTGTGGATCCAGTTATCGCTCACTATAATGTGAGTCGTGGCCACAATCCCAACCAGGCACTGTGAATGACAGCTCGCTCATCAGTGCTTCAGTGCTAAGCTGGCTGTCAATGAGCCAGAGTGTGCTTACAGCTGCCACTCACAGTATAGTGAGTGATAACTGGAGCCACACCGGCACGCCTGTATGATTGAAAGCCGGTGGCTCCAGGAGAAATAATGTTCATTTTCACTCCGGTGCCACACTTTAGCACACCAGCTGAGCACCTTCATATAGGGTTAATCTGCAGGTTAATGGCATTATCTGACCTGACAGGTTCCATCTAATATTGTATAAGATTTGTATTAGTAAATTTCGTGACAGTCCCGTTTTAATATCTCCTCTATTATATATAGCGAAATAGTTAATCCATTCTTGCCATTGCAGAAAGTAGAGCTGATATATCAAATTGTCTAAAATAAATGTAAGAATTATTATTGCTTTAGGAATTTACCAGTATTTAGACATTACTGGAAAAAAAACTTCTTAAAGTACATTATTTTAAATGCTTCAGACTTTATTATAAGCTTGAGGCCAACAAAGTGCATGGAAGTATCCATTTCTACCATCTCTTCCTGGGTACTCTATGTACAGCCTGAGTTCTGAAAATCTCTAGGGGCTAAAATGCTTAAAAATTAAAAATTGAATTTAAACTTATAAAGTTTAGAGAAGTTATTGTACAATATATTGAAAAAGTATATAAATGTGAGATGACGCAAGAAAGTTCACATACAAAGGAAATACTTTGCAGGAACATTTGCCGGATTAATACAATTAAAAAAAGGAACCGTGTGATTCCTGCAAAGCTGAATTTCATGGCATTGCTTCAATTGGATAGCGTCATTATTTGACACAAAAAAAAGCCTTTTGTTGAGATGGGCATTATATTGATGTGGTCTCCGATGGATGTGTCCACTAGTTAGGCTCAGTCTTTCTCAGCCCTTATCCACATGCATGTCACTTGACAAACGGTGAGGTTTTTAATATTAGAGTTAGGACTGTCCCAATTACAGTCATCTTGAAGGGTGAGATGGCCTTTTCATTTTTTTTAATCAAAAACCATGTTAACTAAGTACCGTATATTATTTTCATGCACTATGCTATTTATTTATTTATTTAATGCAGGGCATTTAATCATTATGTTTCTGTCTTTGTCTTTTTCTGTTCAGTGGCCTGTGTGAATGTGCTGCATGCACAATGGTTTATATACCGGTTCATAACTTTAGTTTGTTTTTTTTTTTATTTGACTAGTCTGTAATTTTGGGGTACTCTACTCTTTTGCTGGGCATAAAAAGATGAACTGTATACAGAATTTGTAGCTGGAAGCCAATTAGATGTTAATTTTCTTCCTACTTTTAACCATGACCTAAAGTTTAGATCTAGATTAGTACTTTTTACATAGCCTTTTGCAGTCTTTCGGGATTGTAGGCTAGTCAGATTTTTCAAAGGATTGGCTTGTGCAGATGCAATGATAATGGCAACCAATGGCCATAGGCGCCCAAACCTACAGGGCCCTATCGACTAACACGGTACAAAGATATGTATCTTTTTTTGTACACAAGGCAAAATTAAAAAGAGGAAAAAACGCTTTCCCCATCCCTTAACATCTGGGCCATCTCTCACTGTATTTCTCCATTGCCTATGACTACAGTAGATGACATAGTGAGGGGGAAATAAAATTATACCCACTGGGAAATGTAATTTTAACATTTTACTACCTTATCTGGGCATGTGGTGTGTGTGACATGGTCAGACACATCTGGTTTACTTGGCGAAGGAGGGACTCTGGAGCTCACAAAGCCTATGCGGACAATACAAGAACTGACAAAAATTAGAAGGGCAAAAATTAGAAGGAAGAAGGACTCCAATACACCTTGTTTTAGACATAAAGGAGAAACTCATACATATTCTGTTAAAACTATTAGGTAGTGAGACTCCTAGACTCATAGAGCCTATGAACTATGTGCAAAGGCAGCCAAAAACATTTTTTTTCCCATTTTTAAGGAGTGGGACTCCTAGACTGGTAAAGCCTATGCACTAAGTGAAAGGGTTGAAAAACATTTACTCCTGGGGGTATACATATACATATATGTAAGAGAATTGTAGCGGTTGGCCTCAAACACATCTTATAAAAATTATGAAGGAGGGCATCATACACCCTGAAAAAATT